>JAOVVB010000023.1:10957277-10967415 GCA_028570985.1 Heterobranchus longifilis | reverse complement strand
TGATTAATGTGGGAGCACGAGTACCTCTCATCCCTCCCCTCTGAGAGAGCTCGGCCAATCAGCTCTCTCTAGGCCTCTGGCTGTGAGAGGTTACAGCATCACCCGGCGATCTCCGGATGATAGGGCGAGCACTTTACCACTGCGCCACTCGGAGGCTTGCTGTGTTGTTTTTATGTTTTTTTTAAAAAACATTTGATTAAGTTCCACAATAAGATCAACATTACCACACATATGCACGTACATTAAACAATAAAACGCTTAGTCCAGTTTTACAGCGCATAGCATGTACATTCATATAAGGAAAGGAAAGTGAGGCTAAAAATTATGCGCCACATGAGCCAAGCTTAAGCAAATAGCTGCCTTTATCAGTGGTGTCCCTGCCACAAGCAGGCAGACACACGCACACACATACACGCGCGATGAGGGAAAGAAAACAATGTGCAGCAGATATGACATTCACAAAGGAAAAAAAAAATGAAGAGAGACACAGATTATTTTTAAGGAAGGTCTGGTATATTTTCTGCCTGCTTATCATGAAACACATGCTTGTAAAAAGGAAACAGTTACAAATAAACAACTAGAAAACACTGAAAGAGGAATAAGGGTTTAAATGCTATGAATTATTTCTCATGAAAATGTAAATGAAAAGCATGCTATTCTTTACCTATCCTTCATACAGTAAGTTTACTTCTGGGTGTAAATATGATTCTGGTGCTTGTCTTCAAGTCCTATATAAGTCCTATTAGGATTAATGTAATATGAACACATATAATGCGCTTGAACGCTTGAATTGATCTATAAGAAAAAAATACAAAATACATAAAAACACCATTGAACATGCCTCACACTGTTTTTAAAACAGTGTTAAATACATACCATATGTTGATAGTTTTAAACAGTAGTAATTAAAAAATGCTCAGCATGGTTTCTTTCTAACTACAAAAATGTGTTTTCTGACAATAATGCATCTATTTATCTACACTCCCAGGTAAAAAAAAAAAAAAAAAACTACAGTTTTACACCGGGTTCAGCTTTGATTATGATTAAAAATCACCATGGCATTGTATCAATAACCCTATGCAATATCATAGATTTATTTTCATGAAAACGTGCCCATGTTTGCTAATGCCCCAAGGACCACTGTTTCACAATTTGAATCCTGGAATATGTCTATGCCATCAGTGAAGAAAAAAGTCTATAAATGGAATAATCTGGTCGTTCAGTAGGTTGTCAGCTGACTTCATTTTATTACCCCATGACATTTCTGAACCTAGATCTGACCAACTGAAGCAACTGCAGATCATAACACTGCCTCCAGAGGCTGGTACACTGGCCACTATGCATGATGGGTGCATCAGTTCTGCATCGCACCCATTGTTCTGTAATAGGGTAAATCAGCATTCATCAGACCACTCCTTAGTTGTTTGAACGCTTGATTTGCTTGATGCAGGCCAATAATTTGACCCTTCTGAAGCACATATTGTCCATTATGATGCTCTATGTCTTCTGACATGGTGGTTTAAGAAATGAGAAGCTGCATTGAGTAGGGTTAAAATAACTGTTGTCAACTGAAACATATTAATCACTGCAGTAATTATCTAATCAAAGGCTCTTAAGTATGTATTTATTTATTTAAATCCAGATGGTGACTTTTGTTTGGCCAGGCAGTGTATAAGGCTCAGTGTTTGAATTTATACAGTAATATTTAGGCTGTTTATTAGTGCAGAGTTTCTTTTATTTCAATTTGTATTGTTCTAACATTCATTTGTAAGAACTCAGTGCTAAACATCAATCATCCTCAATCAGAGCGACTTTGACAAGGCCAAATTATGATGGCTAGATAACTGGGCAGAGCATGTCAAAAAAAAAGGGTTTGTGGTATTCATGGTACGCACTGGTTAGGACATACCAAAAGTGGTCCAATGAAATACAACTGGTCAGTGGACGACAGGGTCATGGGTCATTAAACCACATGGGGAAAGAAGGCTAGGCTGTATGGACTGATCCCGCAGAAGAGCTACTGTAGCATAAATTGCTAAAAATATGATATGATAGACTTTAACAGAAAGCTTTCAGAATACACAGTGCATCGCAGCTTGCTGGAAATTGGCCTGCGTAGTTGCAGATCAGTCAGGGTTGATCCTTGTCCACTGCTGTAGGCTCCTACAATGTGCACATGAGCATTAGAAGTTGACCATGGAACAACAGGAGAATGTAGCCTGGTTGCATTACAAGAAGAAGGAAAGCCAGTGGAAGCAGTGTGATGCCCTTGACAATGTTTGGCTGGGAAACCTAGGGGTCTAAGCTAGTCATAGGGTCCTGGCATTTATGTGAATGTTAAAACACCTCTTCCTGGCAATGGTATTCCTTAATGGCAACAGACTCAAACAAGTTTGGTTTGAGGAACAGGACACAGAGTTTAAGGTGTTGACTTTAAAGTTGACATCCACATTTCTCAGTTCTCAATCTGATCAAGCATCTGCAGGATGTGATAAACTAAAAAGTCCTACATACCGTATGGATGCCTTACTGTGCAACTTACAGAGCTTAAGGGATGGGTTTTGGTGCTGATTTGTGTATGAAAAAGGCATGTAAAAATTACATACCAGTTCTTATATGCATGCATCTTCTTTCAGGTTATTTTTAATTCCAAATAAAGTGACTGTCTTGTGTATTACAGTTAATATACTATTCTGGCTTTGACCTTTTGTTAATGTCATACGTCATACGACATTAACATACAGCTTTACTGTAAGTCTCTCTTGGATTATGTGACCCGACAGGAATTTTCAGTTTTCATTTACAACTACCCGTTGGCTCTTTTGGAAAGCAGTATGGTCAAAGATCATGGAAAGTGTGGAGGTAAAAAGTGGGATAAAAGACTGAAACACAGTTAATTATTTGAGCAAATAAACCTGAAATGGAGGAAATGCTATTTTTCTGTACTGTATTTATTAAGGGTATTGGGTATGGATACAGTAGTTAAATTGTTTGGCATGATTTCTTATGGTATCTGTTTAGATGTACTGTACACTAACAATTGCACTGTTTATACTTAAGATAATTCGTTTCTCTTAGTCATGTGCTTTAAATAGGGTGAATTTATGTAAAGGTGTATTAAGAGAAAATTGCAATTAAGAATCATTTCCATGTAGAGCCTGTATCAGACCATTAGACAGTACTGATGAAGCAAGTTGCCCTCAAGGGTGACCCCAGTTCTCATCTAGCACACATGGTTTTGTGAGATAGCATTCAGACGACAGGGGCGCAACAAGAGGCACATAAAGTGCCTGAGCAGATGATTGCTCCAATCAGGTACTGAGGTGCAAGGCTGTGCTGAAAATAACCGAGGTCCTGTCAGACAGACGGGAAAAGTGCTGGTAAGATAGATATGGCCCCAAGGTACCAGGATAGTTTAACGAGTTCCAGCATAACGAAGTCCCATGTGCTGTTTGATTACTCTCCCTTATTTTCTCTCATGCTCTTGTACTCTCTACTGTCTTTTTTCTTATTTTTTTCCCTTCCATTTTCTTTCTGTCCTTGATCCTCCTGTCATACTGCCTCCATTTCAGGTGGGCAAGACTCTAACATTTTGCAAGCTCATCTGCACACTGGAGAAGGGGGAAGGGCCATCAGATATTGCTGTGTGAATACCCTTACAAATGTTCATAATATTCATGTATAGATTAAGTATGCGCAAATGACTGCGTATGCTTGACATACTGTAGCAGAAGGGCTTCTACTGTACATTACTTTTATTAAAAAAATATGTAAGATTTTGCAATGTTAGCATGTTAGCATGTTAGCATTTGTGACCCTAAGAACAATCATGTTTTATTAGATATAATGTCACTAGATAACATCGTTGTCACAGCATAGTAAGTGAATGGAATAAATAGAAAAAAATATTGTCCCTGTTCAATATTCATTTTAATAAAATTCTGTATTTTCAAATATAATTTAATATTGAAATAACCATCTTTTTTCTATAAAAATTAATTTTCATAAAATATATAAAGGTAATTAAATTATAACAAAGAAAAAAAAAAAAAATATATATATATATATATATATATATATTTCTTAGGGTGTAAGGTGACATTTTTAGCAGCTATAACTTACAGTATGCGATACCAAGAGTTGATTTATTTATGTTCTAAGAATTTATAGTAACGACACACAATAACAAATTATAGGTTTCTTTATCAAATAAAAACATTAGCATTGGCCAGTGCCATGTATCCACCATGGTCTGGACGGCAAAATGGCATTACCAGATGCCAGTGTCAAAACCCATATTCAAGCCAGTTCATGGAAGCACAGCAAGAAAACACAAATGATAATAATGTTATGTCATTAAACAACACTTTGTCTCCTTACTAATTGTTCCCAAGTCATTTTGAATTGTCTGCTGCAATGCTAACTTATTTATCTTCTGACACAAGGTTAAATCCCAAATAACCACTGATCAAGGGCACTACCGGAAATTTAGGCACTAGTTTATTTCTCTCGTTTGTTTGTTTTTTACATATTAATTAGAACTGTAAATGGTCTAAAAGTGAAAAATGCCTTACAATTACACCACAGCATTTTGCAGGAAATAAAAACCATTTGCATTTTTTGTAAATACTAATGTTTTGTAAGAGTATCACCTCTTCATTTTTTGTGCAGCTGCTACCTACTGATCTTTGGAGTGTGGATCAGAAGTTAAACAAGCTACACAGCATTTTATTGTTTATTAGATACTTTTAGTATATAACAGTCTAGGTATGATTCACAACTCCAGTGTGTAGGCATTTTTTCTTAAACAATATCTAGTCTTCATTTTTATCTTTAAGTTTTAGAGGGCTGTACATGGTCATACACTGTAAAGTATTATTATTAGGCTGGGAATTACCAGGGACCTGCTGATATGATGTCATCACAATAAAATTTGTATTGCGATTGTGTAAGTTTAAGTATTGCGATAAAAGTATAACAATTATACGAGATGCTGTGCTGGTGCGGATGTACAGTCTGAATAATTTAGAGTACACCACCTGTAGGATTAAAGAGGAACAGCAACATTTTACCACCTTAAATGTAAACATTTACACATAATTTTTTTTTTTTATTATTTAGTTTAAGGTCAGTGTGGCGATACATGAATTGCCATTTTATTTTATTCCCCACCTCTATTAAGTTTACTGTATACTGTATATTTTCCTGAGACATGTAGTTATATGTTTCGTAATGTCATCTTTGCTTTAAATTCTAAATGGCTAAATTGTTCTGTATTTGTTAGGGGTTTGGGGTTACCCACTGTTGCCATGATGATGTAGGCTGCTGTCAACACATCACTCTAATAGTGACAAATGGTACTCATTACATCAGCGTTAATTTGCCCTCTCGATCAGCCTGGGATGCAGATACTGAGGCTGAGCTGATCGAATTGTCAGCGTAATTACTGGCATAAGACCTTATTAAAAGCCTGGGCCTCTGGATCTAGTGTCAGTCACTATAGTCAGGCTTATCACTCATTGGCATCTCGCTACTGCCAGAGATATTCTAGACATTATTTTATAGACATGTCACACAGTTGTCTGGCATAATCTCAGTTTCCGAGGCTAGACTGCAGTATTTCGTTACAAAAGATTGTTTTGCTATAAGTTGTTTTTATTAATAATACTAAAAAAAAAAATCTGAGTCTGAATTCTGGATCACAAAGTCACAAAGACAACACCAGATCCCAGGGTCTAAACTAGCTTTACTTAGTTTTACTTGTATAGTACTTTTAATAATACACATAGTCACAAAGTAGCTTTACAGAATTCCAGATGTTGATCTGGGTCTCTCACAAGCAAGTATGTAAACTCAGTTTGTGTTTTATTAAAATTGTTTCTAGGATCATCTTCAAAGTTGATAGTTGGGTTAAAAATACAAACAAATGGCATACTATGAGAATATTCTATTAATAAAGCGTATATGAGTGACAGTCCAATCAGGAAGGACCAGGAGAAAAGAAGATCAGAAAATATTTAAACCTGTGTCATACTCCAAGGCCATGACATGATGCATGGAGGAACAGAAAAACCATTGCATGAGTAAGCAAAGTAATCAAGATTTAGAACAGGTGAACACATCAATTCATGTCTTTAGAGATAGGACCAAAATCAAGAGAAAAGCACGTTATAACAACCGAACATGAAGTGAACTCCAAAACATAATTAAACAAGAGCAATGCTGGTCACGCTGGTGTGAGAGACCCAACAGTGGTAAGCAAAAAACGAAGAAAAAGAAAGCGTTACATATTTTGAGTGGAATTAAATACATTACAATATACAGCCGTAAAGAGAAAATAAAAAACAGTACTAAATGTGGACTTGGATTATGATGTTCAGTATAATGGTGTTGTGAATAAATGCATGCATTTACACAGAATGATCTTTAATGTGTCTCAGTGATGCATTCAGTACGAAATTCAAGTATTTTTTACATGCCTACTAACCTTCAAGCTATCGACATGCCAGGATTTGATGTTGAGAATTTCAGGAGGGTGGAATGGGTTGAGTCACTGCAGTGCATTTAGATCAGCCTCAGAGCATGCCTCAGATATTTAAAGGCTCAGAAATATCTGACTTCTCAGTAAAACAGAATGAAATATATAGCTACACTATGCAGGCATAAGTGATTTATTTATTATTTTACATTTACTTTTTACGGTTAAAATCCTTATATTTTGTGTAATGCTTTCATATGCAGATAAGAAAATAATATCATTTAAATAATATATTTATTATATTATTATTGCTAATATTCTCTCCGATCAAAGTGAAAGCTTTAGTCTTGACACATTAGGATGACATTCATGTTTGTAATAATGTGGTGTGATTCAGGTATACACGCATTCCAGTGAGATTTCAGTGAGTGTTGCTCAGAAACAAAACGTTTGAAAATATTAGACCTTAAAGTGTGACATCACACATCAAAATGATATGTTCAGGAATAGACACACTGAGCTGGAACTTTACACTTTTTCTTCTTAAATATGTTGCTGCTTTGGCATAGCTATGTATGAGACTTGTAATTGTTTAAACAATATCACACAAGAGGAAGAGTTTTTGTGCTGAATCTTTGCACGGCTGTGATGCGGTTGTTGGCGTGGGGGTCGGCACTCTGTAGTTAAAACAGAGTAGTTCTTCAAATCCTTTTAGTTTTTCTTTATATTTCCACTTATTCCTTTAGAACAGGTAACGTTCACTGTTTAGGGGTTAAATTCCAAACAGCACAAAAAGAAAAGCTAGTGGTTAAAGTGTACAATCACTTGTTCAACACACCAAGTAGCGTCCTTAATCAGGGGTTAAACAGTGATTTGGGGTTCAGTATTCTGTTAGAAGCTAGTGAGCTTTGTAGCTAGCATTAGCCATAAACAAAACTACATGAATGGGTCAAAGGCAATTCAGAATGACTTAAGAGACAAAGTGTTGTTTAAGAGGACATATCATTATCAAATGCGTTTTTCTTTTTTTTTTTTTTTTAGCTGAAAGTGCTTCCGTGACTGGAGTTGAATGTGGCTTTTGGCAGGCAGCTGCTCTTTCCTCTTTTCTTTACTGTGGAGTGATACATAGAGTTAAACATCCCAGTGCTGTTATGCTCTGTTATCACCACTCATGGAATCCCTCTTGTCCAATCAGATTACTCAGTTAGAGCTACTGTAACAGTTGTATAATAAATTTTATAATCACATTGACAACATGCCTTTTGGCATAATAATACTAATTAATTGTACATAATTTGACTGAAGACATAACTTTTTAAATATATATATATTTAATTACAAATTTACAAACATTACTACAAACTAATTACGAATTTCCGCAGATATGAACGGGCTGCGGATCTACGAACATTCGTATATGTGAACAAATCGCAGAAGTAGCATTGTAGACACTGTAGTACACCAGATAACAATATTTGTGTTTATATACAATACATTTCACTTATTTATGTAAGTGAAGTAGGGCTGAAATGATTCCTCGAGTAATCGATTACAAAAAATGATCGAGGCAAAATCTTCTGCCTCGAAGCTTCTTTTAATTAATTTTAAAAGCTTGCGTTATGTTTTTGCGCAATTATTCGTAAATGTGGTCTGTAAAATCCATGAGGGTTAAATTTACCCAGCGATTCTTTATTATTTCTTTTGGAGGTATTACCTGGTATTACCGCGGGCATGACCGTGACTTCAAGAGTACCAAAAGTCAAAGCACTGTCAAGATATGAGTCACTTCCTGGTTGGTGCCTTTGCACGCAACAAAAATCCCTGAATACCATCCAAGCCGTGAAAATAGTTTTAAAAAAAATAAAAAATTGTTAAAATGTGTAATCATGCCTGATAATCACAAATCACCTCACAAAGTGAGTTTCACACAACAAGTCCACACCACATTATAGATGTGCATTAATTATGATTGGATCCTGCAGCACACAACAGGAAAGGCATAGGAGTGGGTGGCATTTACTTTCATCACCGTGGGAATCCCATTTCAAATCTGATGCTCATGGGATAAAAAAAGACCACTTAATTAACATGAGATCATACTGGATACTTGTGCGGAGCTCTGTGACTCATTTGCAGCGTTCATCCATTCATTCCTGCCATTCTACGCATTGCTGTAGTTTACATGACAGATATTGTTTTTTCCAACCACTCCCTCACTCACTCATCATCTGTACCACTTTAGCCTGTATATAAGGTTACGGGGGACCTTGAGCCCATCTCAGGAGGTCATGAGAAAGGGGACACTCTGGATGGAAGGCCAACTCATTGTAGGGCACACACACACACACACGCTCATTCACACACTACAGGGAATTTTGGCCAATTAGCTTAATCTGCATGTCTTTGGACTGTCGGAGGAAATCTGAGCACCCAGAGGAAACCCATCAAGCACAGGGGGAATATGCGAACTCCACACACAGGCTCCGAGGAGGGAATCGAACCCGAACCCTGGAGGTGCAAGGCGACTGTGCTAACCACTAAGCCACAGCACCGCCCCTTTTGCAACCGAGTACAAACAAAAAAGCTGTGACTGCGCATCATTCCCTTGAGTGCACACTCAAGGTCTCAGGACACTAGCTCATGATAATGCCATTGTACCTTAAAATAAAAAACTTAAAATAAAATCTCCCATCTGTATGTAGTTACAGATCGAATCATGAATCTAATCATTTTTTTTCTCTTAACTGGTGAGTTAAGAGAGTATTAAATGGTCCCTCTTACGGACCACTACAATTGATAGAATTGGTAATTGGTAATTCGATTTCCTTTGCATCAAGTGGCACAAATCTATCAATGTACATCTTTTAAGGTCCTTTCATATTATATTTTAACCAATCTAAAGATGGAGAAAGGCATAATGCAGAGACAGGACTGCAAACCATGCTGTCAGCTCGAGCTGAGCCAGCACGGCACGCTGCAGAAAATTAACTCAGCACAATGTCTCAAATCTAAAGGCAACACTTACAGTATAGTATTTGAAGCCAGGATAGTATCATTCAGTCGTAATTACAGTATAACATCATGCTCAGGGATATATATATATATATATATATATATATATATATATATGATTCCTGGAGTAGTAATGTGAAAAAGTGAAATGTTACTATATGTAGAACTGATATGTCTGCAACTAGGAAATAAAATACATTTTCGAGTTCAGAGCTTATCCCAAGAACGCATGCGAATGGGACACCAGACCGAGATGTTCTATAAAAGATACATCACGGCTAGATTTCTATCAGAGATTGTGAAAGCCAATGAGACGTAACGTTATGCTACAGTATGTAATGAACCGAAGATGAAGGATAATTAAAATGAACGGGAAGTATGAATTTCTCATACTAGTGCACAAATCAACCATGCATTAAAGCTTGCATGCTTTTTTTTTTGTTTTGTTTTTTTGCTTTTGCATTGCATGTATTAGAAATGACATTGAAATACAGAAAAATAAGAGTGAACAAAATGTACAGACTCAAGTGCACAGCACTGTACATGCACTGATATCACATCAAGTTTTTATATCTTTTCTATTAATCTAGTCAACCATATCAGGTCATCATTGATGATTTAAAATTCCCTACAGTCTATCCCAGTTCC
>JAOVVB010000023.1:10897228-10917251 GCA_028570985.1 Heterobranchus longifilis | reverse complement strand
CTCAAGGGCCCAACAGTGGCAACTTGGTGGTTGTGGGGTTTGAACTTGGGATCTTCCGAACCGTAGTCCAATGCCTTAACCACTGGCCCACATTTCAGTGTTATATTAGTTATAACAGAGTAGGTCAGGGGTTAAGGCATCGGATTATGTTTCGGAAGGTCCCAGGTTCCAATGCCACGACCACCAAGTTGTCCCTGTTGGGCCCTTGATCAAGGCCCTTAACCCTCAACTGTTCAGATATGTGATAAGATAAAAAAAAAGTGAGAGGTATGCTCAGCGTCCGTCGCAAGCAAGTTTTCACTTTGTAGCTGGTGTCTTGAAACACCCATTTTTTTGGATTAAAAGTCTCACTCTTTTTTTTCCAGCCAAAGGAAACCACAGTTTCATGCCAGTTCTTTACCAGGAATCATTTTGGCCTATTTAAATAGACAGTCAGCTTATTGTGCGTAAACTTTTTGACTAATTGGAATATTGAAGATTTTCCCCCGAAACACGGAAGTGCTCAACTGCCGGTGTGCCACACCTCCCTCGTTCAAAACCGCGTCTGAGCCACGCCCCTTTAGCACTGTAAATCTGCACTTGGGTCCTGCTCCTCTAACTCTCTTTATCTCTCTGCCTCGCCTGACAGAAGCTGTAATAAATCTTGCTTCATGCAAGTGTTTTTTTTTTTAATTACCTCTAATATGAACAAAGTAAAAGCCCTAATTGGCATGCCTAAGAAATATATATACAGCATTCTTACAAATACCTACAGTACTGTACATCGGCCACTACATTATCAGTTATATAGCAGTAAACTGATAACAGGATCATAAGCAAACACAGCTCACCCATGCGCTTAGGGAACAAAGGCCACTCTGTCTGTTCTGATTCTACAAAAAAAAAACAGTGCAGCACAAATCAGCAAAGAATTTAATGCTGGCCACAAGAGAAAGGCATCAGAACCCCCAGTGCACCACAGCCCTCTGCACACGGGGCCCAGCAAGCAAAGAGCCAAAGACCGCTCAAGCATCCATTGGATGTGTCTGACAAGTCTGATCCCCACTGCACCCAAAGGATCTGCTGCCAACATCCTGGTGCTTTGCATTGTAATGTTATGGTTGATCAGTGTACAGTATGTTAACACAGGTTTATTTCTAATGTTATAAAGGTGATATCTCCATGTGCTTGTATCCACTCTTGTCGTAACTCTCAGCACAACTCTTGTCAACCCTTCTAGTTCCAAGCCGATCTCCTGAAAACGTTGTGACCACAGCCACGACCCCAGAGACCATCTCCCTTTCCTGGACTCCTCTCCCAAAGGAGGCGCTGAATGGCATGCTTCTTGGTTACCGAGTCATTTACTGGGCCAACTTACCAGATGGAGGTGACTCATTCCTGCATACATGTACAATAATACAGAGTACAGTACAGTATATCACCCCAGGACATAAAACAGGACAATCATAAGATTGCATATACAGTATCAGGCAAACATAACGTAGAAGGCTTTGTAGGGTCCTCACTAACCAAGCATGATTTAGAAGTTGTATAAGACTAGAGATGCGGGCTTGAGATATTAGTCAGTAGACTGTTTCTCAATGAGATGGTTTATCTTTTTTTAATAAGTCCTTTATTAATGGATCTATTAATGACACTACTGGTCCATTTATCACTAAGTCATATAAACTAAAGGATACCTACTCTAGATTAATTGTGGAGTTATGAAATGTGAGAAAACTCTGCAAACAGCCTGATCCCCAATAAAGACTCTTCAATAGGGTGGAAATGGAGGAACTGAGGAAATCACTAGAAAAAAGTCGATAGGGCCAAAACACAGTATTCATGCTGATTTTGTTTCTTTTATGGTATACATATAATACAGAAAATGTGTGTGCTAAAGAAGCAACTTAAGTTTTCAAAGAAGTTTCTGAAGTTTATGCAGCATTAAAGTGCTTCCCTAAAAATGTTCAAATTAATAACTTCAGTCATTTAAAAAAGATTATTTTATATGTGCCCCAAAAATCACTGGTATCAGCTTTATACTGTCTCACTCCAAACAATAATAATTTAAAATGCAAATTATTCATATTTCTTTGAGTATTTATATTACAATTGGTGTAAAGTTCTAGAAGCATATGGACTGTAAAAATTTTACTTAAATTGTTTTTTAGCAAACACGTAAAAAGCAAATAAATAAAAAATTGCAGTGTTTGTAACCATGTAAAATTCATGTTGCAATATCTCTCACATTTTAGAATAATATAACTGTGTATGCATATTTACAAAAAAAGAAGCATGGGTCGGGAGATAAGAAGCATTAAGTATTGTGAGCACCAATACCATGTTTTATCCAATAGGAAGTTCTATAGGAAGAAGGAAGAGGCGTTTTAAGAATGGCCTGTATCTCAAACTTAAGAGAATTTGTAATTTAATGTGCTAGATTTATTTTAATATACAGTCCTAAATCAAATGAGAATAGCGTATACATAAGCGGCTTTTAATTCACAGACTCTTCAGGCTTTAAACAAGAAAAACACTTGGAAAGAAGCAATATAAATATTTTATAGACTTATTATTCATTTATAGTTCATTTATAATAATATAAAATTCTACTGCTTCATTTCTAGTTTACACCTGAAGAGTGGCTGTGTGATATTGTCACTTACATTTTGCTAATGAGTGACTCAGATGAATACAGAGTTCTTCTTATCTTATCACCTGTGTCCTATAATGAAACATATATTTTATATATATATACATTATATATATATATATATATATAAGTGGTCTAATCCTGTGTGGTCTGTTGGTGTTGTGTGTTTTAGCAAAGAATCAGCTTTACACAGAGTAAAATCTGAGTTTTCATCCTGTAGTAACATGATATGAATGCATGTCCTCACAACAAGAAACATACAGTACTGTAGTAGTAAGTATGGATCATGGCTATTTCTGTCTTGACTCAGAGCTGGGTGAGATCAGGAACATTACAACCACAAAGGCCTCTCTGGAGCTGGAAGGGTTGGAGAAATACACCAACTATAGCATCCAAGTGCTGGCCTTCACCCGGGCTGGGGATGGAGTTCGCAGCGAGCAAATATACACAAGGACCAAAGAGGACGGTGAGGCAGAGAACACATGCACTTATACTTATACGCATAAGTTCATAAATTTGCAAACGGAACAAAAGTTGATGCAAGTCATCTTGTTTGCGATGAGAGCTCAGCTGTATTTGTCCTGTTTCATTGACATTTGTGATGACAAGATGCTTAGACCTTACGTTTTCCTTACAACGGAATTGTGAATTATTATTTTTATTATTATTGTTATTATTATTATTATTATTCCTTGCCTTGTGTAAACATTAGATCATCATCAATGCCCAAAGGCGTCCAGAAATTCACATGCCGCCAATGCGTAAAGATGTTCCACCCATCACCCCCTTTACAGGTCACTCAAGTAAATAAATGATGTCATGAGGGTATTCCAGTATTTTGTTGGTTACAATGGAACTCTTTAGCAGAGGATAATTTTAGGCAGAAAAGGCTTTCTGTCCAGTGGACAGATCGGTTTTCAGTTGTACAGTATGTTTACTGAAAGTGTTATATGTGAAAAAAATGCCATAAAGAAGTAAACTTCTCACTGCGGCTGAAGTAGTAGATTAAATATCGCCGATTTCCACTTAGATTATGCTTTAGTATCCAGCGAGAGTGATTCAGAGTGTAATACAGCAGGAGTAGCAGTATCAAAAGCAGTATCATCTTCCAGAGATCGCGAGTTGGAATCCCGGGTGATGCTGTAGCCTCTCGCAGCCAGGGGCCTGGAGAGAGCTGATTGGCTGAGCTCTCTCAGAGGGGAGGGATTGGAGGCACTTAGCCTCTGCGTCTGTAAGCTCACGCAGATGAAAGGAGCGGATAGCGCTCTTCTCAGAGTGAGTTACGCCGTTCCCAGTGGTGCACCAGCGAGCAGTTTAGCAGAAAAGATGTGGTTGGCTGGCGTCACACAGCTCGAGATGGCTTGTGATAGCCTTCGCCCTCCCTGGTTGGTGGTTGTAGCCTTGATGTGGGAGTTGGCTCATTATCCTTAAAAAAAAAAAGAAAAAATTGCCAGCCCCAGGATTCTGCACATTATAAAATATGTGGCGGTCTACATTTTTTTTTTTCTTTTTATAATTGCAGTTCTGTCAGTAGTCTAGTTCAGTTAAACCATGTAAGATGTAAGAAAAAAAAAAAAAACTTGCCAAATGTTGTCCTGTTCTCCAAACAGTCCCAGGTCCTCCAGCTGGTGTGAAGGCTGCGGCTGCATCGGCCTCAGTTGTCTTTGTCTCCTGGCTTCCTCCATTAAAACTCAACGGAATCATCCGGAAGTACACAGTCTTCTGCTCCCACCCTAATCCCATGGTGCGCTGCCAAACCACAACACTGATATGTTTTCACTGAATTATCATCTTGTTTTTTTGTGAGCTATAAATTGTAAAGCTCTGAAATTTTGATGTCATTTTTTTGTTAAACATTTGCCTTGATATCGCACAGAAACAAAAGCAGCTCCTTTCGCTGAAACATCCAGCTTCTGTGAAGAAACGTATACAATAATACAATTCATATTATTTTTAGTAATGTACCACTATATAATGTTTAATGAGCTCTTTAAGAGATCATGCAAAAATGATCTCTGTACTTATTCGAAGACTAAAGGAAGTCGGCTAAAGGAAGTAAAATGGTGATTTGTTTTTTTCTTTTCATATAGTTTTGCAGTTCTGGTAATCAACATTTCTGGAACATAAAGTGAGATTTATTGAAGCTGATTTTGAAAAACCTTGTTGATTAAGTCTTAAGAATGCGATACAGAAGGTATCCTTTTTTCCTGTTTTTTTTTTTCATGAAAAATGAAATAGGATAATGTTTAACAATATTGAATCAACTGCAATTTTTTTAATGTGCACACGGTTTCATGATTTACAGCAGTGTAGGTGTAAAACTAAGATTATGGTTCAGTAATTTCAAGTTTTTCGTTTCATTGTTGTTAGATTTAAGAGGAAGAGTGTCCAAATTGTTACATTTTACGATTAATTATAAGAAGAAGAATTATTGCTTCACCTCTACACACTTACGAGCGAGTCTGAACAACCGGAGAAACTTCACACGCACTCGAATATATTCACACACATGCATGCAGCCATGATGTCTGAGGATCTCTGTTTATTATCAGGAAAGTGAACATATTTAAGCATTTGACCAGGTGCCAGGTGTCACATACTGTATTTCTTGTACATCAAAAGAACCCGTTAACATGTCAGTCATAGGGAGAACATAGGAAGACGGACAGATAGGAAACGCATTTGCATTTTCCAGTTAAACAAAATACAGGCTATAGGAAGAGTTACCACATAAGGAGTCAGAAAGCACAATGAGGAGTTTTATGGGCTTAGGAACTTTCTAATCATACTATAATACATCACATTTGAGATATTCTTACAAGTCAAATCAAGTAGGCTTTTATTGTCATTTCAACCATATACAGTTCAGTACACAGTGAAATGAAACAACGTTCCTCCAGGAACAACATAAATTAACAAAATAATTACAGTACCAAAACTGTTTTATTAGTACTACAGTACTTTTGTATTAGTTCTAATACTAGTACTAATATACAGTGTGTTTTGAATATTACTTAATGCTCCTGTGATCAATAAGCCACTTTCTCTCCACTCCATATCCTTTGAAGATTTGCCATTTATCCTCTATACAACATAAACCAGCATACAGTACAGAGTACCACAAACTTATGGTTGTAGCTTTGGAATTTGGTGATGGGGTTAACTGGCAAAAGAAGAAAATAACACACACTAATGTAAAAAGGAGTATACAGTATAAACTAACATCTAACCTGTGCTGTTGTTGGTCCTCCACACTGCAGGTCAACAGCGAGTTCGAGGCCGCGCCAGATGTGTATTTTCGTCGTGTGACCAATCTGGAACAGAACTTGAAGTACAGTATTTGGGTGGTGGCGGTGACTGCAGCCGGTCGAGGGAACGCGAGTGAGATCATCAGCGTGCAGCCGCAAGCTAAAGGTACAGATGTAGAGAAATTTAGCTTCGTGAAAAGTGACGCTGACTAAGCTGAAACCTTAACTACTTGGGACAGATGTTGATCCAGATGTGTTATGTAATGAATTTGAAAGGAAGATTCTGTATTCATGAAAAAAGGTGAAATACTGTAGGCAGATCTAAGCATGGAAGATATGTGCAGAAGAAGTTTACTGTAACTTCTATATAGGAGTATTTAGTACAATTCTGTCAGTAGTGGTATAACATTGCCAGTGGCTGTGGATGTTCGAAGGCTAAAGTCTAAAGTTAGTTAAAAGTGTGTTATAATTTTTTTTTTGACATTGTTTAAAGTACACTGTATGAGAGTTATTAGTACATATACAATTGTTCAGGAAAATATTAGTCTTAAACAGAATAACATTATAAACATCATTTTAAATGCAAGACGCAACTGTGATTTAATTTCATTTGCTCTGTTAGCTCCTGCTCGCATTCTTACATTCAGCGGCACAGTGACCACACCATGGATGAGGGACATTGTCCTACCCTGCAGAGCTGTTGGGGATCCTCCTCCCACCATTAAGTGGCTGAAGGGAAAGTGAGTGTATTTGAAGGCATATTATTACATCCTGGAATGCGTAGATATAATAAAAAGTCATAATTTGATTGCATATACAGTATTTAATACAAACAAGCCAGGTTATTCACTGGAGTATGTCTAGCGGAAGTTTGCATTCGTTTTCTCTTTCAGCAACGGGACACCTGCTCCAGTCTCTATCGATGGCCGGCGCAGTGTCCACGGAAACGGCAGCTTCGTGATCCGCACCGTGAAAGCTGAGGATTCTGGGTACTACACTTGTATTGTCAGCAACAACTGGGGCTCAGATGAAATCACGCTAAATCTACAGGTTCAAGGTGAGTGTGAATTTACTTTATATTATTTTTTAAATCATGCCAGAACCATGAGCAAGGCGATGTTAAAGAACTGATTAGTATAAGTGTGACCCTCATACAGAACACAGTAGTGACTGCAGCAGGACTCTGCTTACCATAGGGATGGTTGGCTGGAACCAACAACCATGCCAGTTTCAAAGTCACTTAAATCACTTTTCTTCCCAGTTATGATGCCCAGTTTGAACTCAAGCAGATCCTCTTGCCAATGTCTACATGCGAAATGCATTGAGTCATGTGATTGGCTGATTAGTTATTTGCATTAACAAGCAGTTGTAACAGGTGTACCTAATGACCAGAGTGTGAGTTTGTGTGTGTGTGTGTGTGTGTGTGTGTGAATAATCAAATTAAGCACACTTTATTAAGTCTGTGCTCCATGATCTTTTAATTTTGTATTGTTGGTGTTGTTGTATGTACTTCCAAAATACTTTGGATTTGGGTATTTCAACTTAAAACTTGAAACATAAAATATCATTTCTTGCTGTAGTACCTCCAGATCAGCCCCGTCTCACTGTAACTAAAACCACCACCACATCTATTACTCTGTCCTGGATTCCTGGAGACAACGGAGGAAGCTCGATCAGAGGTAATGCTCCTGTGCTCGCTGCTTTCACTCTTGTCCTTAAGCAATAACTGCATTCCTTATTTTAAATATTAACAAAAAATCACTATGTCTCTTTTTCCTTATGCTTCTGCTATCATTAGCAGTGGCTTTGCTGCATTTTTGAGACATGATGCACTTACAGTAATATTTTGAAAAGAAAATTACGCAGAGAAATAATGGTACAACACTTTAAAGATGCACAAGTATTTTGTGTACACAAGACATGAGATGCACACACTGTGTTTGGGAAGCTCACAGTCAGAGCATGAGTTTGGGTATTTTTGGTATTGGGTCGTCCACATGCCAACTACTAAGACACCATGTCACCAAAGTATCAGTTTACTATACTGTATTTTCATAACCATCATGCTGTATTATTGATACGAAATTGCATACTCAAATGAACGCAAACACGACTGCAGGCTGATTTATGCCTCAAAGAAAACATGAACAAACTATTCCCTATCTGTTTGAAAAACATTGTCAAAATAGTTAAAAAAATCAATTAAATTTTTGCTTTAAAATTATTAATGTAATTATCTGCGTTCTGCCTTTAAGGTTATATTCTGCAGTACTCAGAGGACAACAGCGAGGAATGGGGCAGCTTTCCCATCAGCCCCAGCGAACGATCCTACCGGCTAGAGAACATGAAATGTGGTACCTGGTACAAGTTTACCCTGACTGCGCAGAACGCCGTGGGCCCAGGCCGCATCAGTGAGATCATCGAGGCTAAAACCCACGGCAAAGGTAAGAAGTCGTCAGGTAGGAAGGTCGTAGAGCTTCATTGTGTCATAGTCAAGATGTTATTACTGCATAGAACGCTGCATTCCAGATGGACATTTTGTAGTATCTACCAAAAAAAATTGGACCAATTTGGACCAAAAAAAATTGATAGCAATATTTGTACTACTGTAGCCAGGACAGCTAAATGCAGTATATTTGACCATCAAGGGACCATAAGTTTTACCACGTGAACTTTTTCCCTGTTAGTTTCAAAAAGGTTTTTGACTTTTGAAATACGTTTTTTTTTTTTTTTTTTTAATAAATCTACATTTCATCCTATATTGGTAATAAGTGGTATCACAAACATGAGTGACTACATACATATAGACAGTACATCCTTGGCATTAATTTAAGTACAGAGCAAAACAATGGAACGGTGAACATTAAAAATAACACATAAAAATAAATACATAAATAAACTATTTGAAGTGTATTTTGCCTGCATTTATTTAAAAATAGTATCCAATTTCAATATAATGTAGTCAAAGAAATACGCAGCATGTTGACCAGGCATGGACGGAATATCAGTGAGGCACCCCTGACATTAATGTTATTTAATCTTGATGCAGATTTTTTTTTATGTCGCTCTAAATATTGAAATATATTTCCCCCTTTTAATTAGAATATATCTCCGAACCTGTGCATGTTCCTCAACTCACTCACTCAACACCACTATGGCCGTTCCAATTATAATCCATTCCTCTGCGTATAATTAAGGGGGCAATAAGGGATATGAGAGCTTCCAAGTCCTCTAAAGCTACTTTTGCTCACCTTCTCATGGGTTTTCTCCTCAGAACCACAGTTTGCTAAAGACCATGAGCTTTTCTCAAGCATCAACTCCACACGCGTGGAGCTCAATTTGATTGGCTGGAATAATGGCGGCTGTCCGATCAGCTCGTTTATGCTGGAGTATCGACTGGTGGAAACAACACCATGGACCACAATGCAGCGCACCTCTTTGCCCAAGAGCCATGTGCTGTATGACCTGCAGGAGGGCACGTGGTACGAGCTGCAGATGAGGGTGGGCAACAGCGCGGGTACTGCTGAGAAGAAGGTGCTGTTCGCAACGCTGAATATGGACGGCAGTAAGTGTTTTTCAAAACACAAAACAGAGAATTTTGAAAGAATAATGTAATTAGTACTTTTTAGTATCTTTAGTACTGATGAAATGGAGCAGACCATGGCTCCCAACCTGAATGGTCCAAAAGAGAGACTGATCATGTTTTCTGAGTAGGAAGGAAACACATAAAATAAGTAAATTGAAATGGATACTGGAAACTCATATTCTGGATACTCAAATTCTCATCCTAACCCAAATCTCCAGGTACTATTGCTCCACTGCTAAAGATTGTGGACCCCAGCCAGGAGAACATGCAAGGCACTGAGGGTCTGAAAATGATGGTAACCATCATCTCCATCCTGGTGGCCATCGCGATGGTTTTCATTGTCCTGCTTGTTATGCGGAGGAGAAGGAGGGAGCAGAGGCTCAAAAGATTACGCGGTTTGTGGCCATACAAAACTTAAAGCGTGAAAGCATGTTATGTATAACGTTCGTTTCATATGTATTTGTCTTATAGAAGCATTCTCTTCTTTATTCACAGATGCAAAAAGCTTGGCAGAAATGCTGATGAGGTAAATAAACCTTAGCATGCTCAATGCATAAGTCGTTATACAGTAGTTATGAAAACTTTTAGATATAACCAGTTTAAATATATGTTTTTAGCAAGAACACACGAACTCCAGATGCCGTAAACAAGCAACAACAAACCCTTAGAATGCACATCGACATCCCACGAGCCCAACTGCTCATTGAGGAGAGAGACACAATGGAGACGATAGGTAAGATCTTACTTTACGAGAGCTTCCCAGATTTGAACAGTTTCTCCAAACGTTCATAATCTCCTCAATACCCAATTCATAATAAGGGAAACTAATTAAAAATACTCCATGACTACTTCCCTGCTTCAAGGCCTGCATTCAACAATGCCTTGCAATGAGTTCACTTCTGGACTACAGTATCCAGTTGCCTTTGGGTATACACACAAAAGTTATCCAGGATACCCCCTTATAGATTAATACAACCATTGTATTGGGAATGTTTTAAATCGTATGTATTTTGCATGCGTGCGCAAAGGCTTCTTATAGTCACAGAGTGATCCATCTTAACATAACACGTTCTCACTTGTTCTTGGCATGCTGGCGCTGGTTATGAAGACCTGCTTGAGGCTGTCAAATCTCTCCGTTCATTTGGGATTAAAGCTGGATTTGTCAGGCATTTTCAGGAGAAAATAATCAGCATGGGAGGGATAGCATATGGCAGATGATGATCTAGGCCTAGGACCGATGATCTAGACCGGTGCCTCCTGTCCAAGCAGGCTACCAGTTAAACCCCCAACAGGTACACTGTCCTCGGTGAAACTTACCATGCTTAGTGTTATTTGAAGAGATTCCTTCCAAGTGACGGGAGCCTTTTGGCAATATGCCTCATTAATGGACCAAGGGGATATGGACCATGCTGTGTTCTAACTCGTTGATGTGTTCTGATCTTGCAGCACTTTATGAACCAACCTGTAGCAGCACCACATTGTTCCACAGCCTATAAGAGAAGTAACCTTTTTCCAATGCAGCACTGCACTCTTGTTGACCCCCTTTATTACAAAAGAATGAGCAGGCATCATGGTGATTTTCACTGGACCTGGTGCCTAGTTTTAAATGGCCAAAAGGATATAGTTACCTGACCGTGACTACGTTATGGGCCATTCTCACACTTGTCACAACGTTCAAGACTCATGATTGTCTAGAATGTCTCTCTATGCTGCAGCATAAAAAAATTTCTTCATTAGAACTTAACTTGTTCCAGCATGGCAATGCCCCAGAGCACATGATCAGTTTTCTGCCAAAGTTGGTTTGGAAGCACTACAGTGCCCTGCACAGAGCCCTGACCCCATTCAACACGTTTATGATGAACTGGACTGATTGCATGCCAGGCCTTCTTGCTGAACATCAGTGCCCAACTTTAGTGGCACTTGCTTCTTGGCCGAATTGCCAAAAGTCCCCAGGCAACATTCCAAAAACTAGTGGAAAGCCTTCCCAGTAATGTGGAGGTGGATACGGGGTGAATAAATCCATATTAATCCCATGACTTTGGAACAGGATGTTCACCAAGCACATACGGGTGTCTGGACAGCACATTTCATATATTATAGGATACACAGTGGTAATGCTTGTTCATACCGTAATGTTAAGGTCATTGTAATTTTTTTCTCCATCTTAGCCTGTACAGTATATAACATATACTAAATCAGTGAATGAAATCAGAAATACATTTTCCAGGTATTAAATAGTTAATACTCATTGTTTAAAATGTACTGTATACATCAGTAAATCTTGATATGTGTTTCTCACTCAGATGACCGATCAACAGTGCTGTTGACAGATAATGATTTTGGGGAAACATCTAAGCAGAAGTCCTCCACAGTCACACACACGGTTCATTATCAGTCATTGTCCCAGACAACTGGCCCACTGGTGGACGTCTCAGATGCTCGACCTGGTACAAGTAAGTTCTGATGTTTTTAATAAGGCAGAATTATATGACCTTAGGGAAACTGAGTACAGTATGGCATTATACCTTTAGTATTAGTAGTACATCCATATGTATGTAAATAAACATACAGAATCTAATATGTCTATTCGAAGATGAGATCAACAGTGTGCTGGCTTTGAGTTGCTCTGACATTAGGTTTAAAATAACTTTAAATTAGATGTTCATCAATCATGCTGTTGTCCCATAGATCCCACTGCCCGCCGTACAGCTAAAGCAGGTCCTGCGACACGGAGCCGCTATGCCAGCCAATGGACGTTAAACAGACCTCATCAGCCCATGTCCTCACACACACTCACTACAGATTGGAGGCTTCCCACCCCACGTGCCACAGGCTCAGTAGACAAGGAAAGCGACAGCTATAGTGTCAGCCCCTCTCAGGACACAGGTATGAAATAAAAGCAGTCCGGAAACATTAAAAAAGATTAGACGTTAATCATGAATGGACAGACGTAAAATTTGAAAAGGTTCATCATTTAAATTGTGCTGCCAAACCTGTCTGAACATTTACAAGTTTCCCATTAAATCACTGTGCATGTGTGTGTCTGTGTTTATAAAACCTGTATTTTTCCTCCAGACCGCGCCCGAAGCAGCATGGTGTCCACAGAGAGTGCTTCCTCTACTTACGAGGAACTCGCTCGAGCATATGAGCATGCCAAGATGGAAGAGCAGCTACGCCATGCCAAATTCACCATCACAGAGTGCTTCATCTCTGACACATCCTCTGAGCAGATGACAGCCGGCACCAATGACTACACAGACAGTATGACATCCAGCACGCCCTCCGAGTCTGGCATCTGCCGCTTCACCGCCTCTCCACCAAAACCACAGGATGCCAGCCGGGTCATGAACATGGCCGTGCCCAAAGCACACAGACCTGGTGAGTTTGAAAACATCATTGATATGAAGATGAAGACGTGTGATGTTGATGTTTCTCTTCTATACTCAGCATTGGATCTAGTCTCAGGTCACTTCCTCTCATTTTAGAGCGGAAGTGGAAGAACATTTCTTTGATATTAGACCACATCTTTAGGTCCAGTTAAATGCACAAGGTTGCATATGTTGACTTTGAAACAGCAAAAAAACCAAAAGACATGTTGTAATGCAAATATCTAATCAGCCAATAGCATGGCAGCGACTCAATGCATTTAGACATGTATCTGTTGAAGTTTAAATTGAGCATCAGCATGGAGGAAAAAAATGATTTGATGACTTTGAACGTGTTATGGTTGTTGCTACCAGATAGACTGAATATTTTTGAAACTGCATATATACTGAAATTCTCATGCATAACCATCTCTAGGGTTTTACAGTGAATGTTCTGAAAAAGAGAAAACATCCTGTGAGCGGTGGTTCTCTGGATAAAAATGCCTTGTTGAAGCCAAAGGTCAAAGGCCGAATAGGCAGGCAATTTTGAGCTGATAGAAGGGCAACGGTATCTCACATAACACCTCATTACAACTGAGGACACACCACGTCGAACTTTGAAGCAGAAGGGCCACAGCAGAAGATCAGACCAGATGCCGTTCAGACTCAATTCATTAAGCTACGATTCACATGGGCTCACCAACACTGGCCAATAGAAGATTGGAGAATGTCTCCTGGTCTGATGAGTGTTGATTTCTGCTGTGACATTCAGATGGTAATTTGTCAGAAAAAAAGCATAAATCCATCCTGCCTTGTATCGACGGTTCAGGTTGATGGTGGTGGTGGTGTAATGTTGTGGAGGATATTTTTTAGGCATACCTTTTTACCCCTTAGTAACAAATGAGCGTTATATAAATGCCACAGCCTGCCTGAGTATTGTTGCTGGCCATGTCTATCCCTTTATGACCGCAGAATAACGTGCCATGTCACAAAGCTAAAACAATCTCAAACTGGTTTCTTGAATATGACAATGAGTTCACTGTACTCAAATGGCCTCCACCAGGGCACAGCATATCCAGCAGGGCACCTTTGGGATGTGGTGGAACAGGAGATTCATATCATGGATGTGCAGTCGAAAAGAATCAGCAAAAACTGAGATTCTAACTTGTCAATACGGACCAAAGAGAATGTTTCCAGCATCTTGTTGAATTTATGCCACGAAGAAAAAATGTTCAAAAACCATGCTAAACTATTTAGGCATAAGACCCTTAGGTATACTTCTTCATTTTATTTTATTAGTCAGCTAACATTTCAGCTAGGAAACAGTCTTGTGTGTATGTACAAGTCAAGTCCAGTCAAGTCGGCTTTTATTGTCATTTCAACCATATACAGTACACAGTGAAACGAGACAGCGTTCCTCCAGGACCAAGGTGCTACTGTACAAACATGTGACATAAATTAACAGAAACTAGCTAACTACTATACAAAAGACATTACTATACAAAAGTATAAACACAAGACAACATAAGGTGCACGTGCAATGTGCGAACAGGAGCAGCAACACGACAACATGACACAGTGCAATAAACTGTGCTATACTGGCAGTGTGTTGAGGTAGAGCTAGTTAATGGCTTGATGAATAAAAAACAGTAAACATTTCTTGTGAGTAGCAGCATAGACGAGAAAGAGTCCTTGTGCAAATAGCAGCTGGTAATATATATACTAGTATGTAGTATGTTCAAGATATTCTTACAATATAATCAGCAAATTCGAAATAAAGTCACACTAACACTGGCATGACAGTAGTGTTAACGAAAATAATGACGAAAAATATTCGTTGACGACATTTCTCCATTCCTGGGACTAAGACGAGACAATGACGAGACGTCACGGATATCTATGAGGCGCCGTATATGGCTTAAATCAAACTTCACTCAAACATGCACAAACGCGCGTCTCATAGGTGTGTGTGCGCGCATTTTATATGTAGCTGTTTAAACAGTTAGTAGTATACTGTAGGTGTGTGTGTGACTGTTTCATATATGTGTATGCCAGTGTTTCATGTGTGTGTGCATGAGTGAAGTTTCATTAAAATAAATATAATTATCTGAAAATATCAGATGAAAAGATACATTTTAAAATGTTTAGATAATTATTTCGTGAAAAACCTTTAAAAAAAGGGTTTTGGCTAGACTAGATTGACTGTAGGGTTAATTAATAATAATCTTATTGCAAAAAAGGTTACGTTTTCATTGACTAAACCTAGACGAAAATACTTACAGTTTCCTCTGACTAAAACTAGACTAAAATGTCCGGACTTTTAGTTGACTAAAACGTGACTAGACAAAAATAGGATAAGGTTGACTAAATATAATAAAAACTAACAGGGACATTTATCCCGGGACTAAGACTAAGACTAAAATGGACAAGACATGACAAGACGGAACAACTAAATCGCAAGTATACTTTCGAGACCTGTGAATGGCACAAGTTGTGCCATCTAACATGCTTGGTTTCTGCTTGGTTTCCATGCCCTGCCATGTTAAAGTACGTGGCACTAACCTTCTAGATTATGTTACTTCAGCCTCTCAGCTGAATATCAGGTAGCTTGTTGAGTTGCACAGACTCGCCTACTTCAGGGCCTTTTTAATTTACTAAGGGTCAGCTCTCCGGTCTGAATGCACAATAAATTATTCAATCCCATCCTCTAAGCTGTTTTAAATCACAAATTAAAAGGAAGTTCCAGAATCCTTCGATGTAGGTTATACAATTTGACTAAAATTGTATCATTTGAATTCTTTTTTTTCACAGATATATATATTTTTTTTAATTATTAGCCTTTAATTTGCTGACTTCAGACAAAGCATGCCTGTTGGTGTGCGCTTTCTCTAACTCATTAAGCATTATCTCAGTGAACCCTGTCACTCTTTGCCTACCTGCATGACTGGGTGTATCGATTGCTCTGTTGTTGGCTCTCTGTGTTGACAAACACACACACACAGACACACCACTATGTGTGTCCATTTGCGTCCATAGAAGTGACACTCAGCCTGGGTGTTGGACTCTCGGGTTACCCGTCTCAGATTAGGCTTCATTGTGAAATGTGTCACTGTGCCCCGTGTGCAGGGGGTGAACAGAGGCCACTGGTGCTCGTTATCGGAAAAGGTTTTTGTCTGCCTGTACAAAATGGCAGTTTACTGTCACAATGGACTCATTGAAAGTGAGATGGAATGAGCACACGGCCTTTTTATGACTGACTGGTGTGACAAAACACCGTCACTCCCTCAATGCCCGAAACCAGAACAAACCAGTGCACTTGTTATTGCCAGCATACCTACAGGACCAGGATTAAATCAAGGCTGAGGACTGTTAAACCGGCTGAGAGGTGGGGGTCTGTGGACATGTTATTTATAAGAAAAACGAATGTATAAAATGTATAAAGAACCAAGATTATAGTTAGTGACGTTTTGCTGATTGAATAGAAGTCCAGAATTAAGCTCTTCTGCATCTGGTTTCTTTTACATCCAAAGGCCCTAGTATTTCTCAAGTGTTATACACTCATCATTTAAATAATTAGCTTCAACCTCTTGGGTAATTAGAGAAATTCTTCTCTGGCAAATAGAACGATGGCATGCCGCTGAAATTTACTCAATTAGAACATCGCAGCTTTGAAATGGATTAGATATGACACACAAGAAAAAGCGAACCACACAGAACCTTGTGTTTCTTCTTATTTTTTTATTTTTCTGTTCAGATTTCAGATTAAAAAGGTTTTATTTAGGAACTTGCTAAGAACTTGACACTTCACTTGTCATTTGAAAAGTGACTTAACTTATGGAGTTCATAACATTGCCTCCAGAGGCTTGTACAGTGGGCACAATGCATGTTGGGTGCACTTCCATTCTTACCCTGACACGCCTAGTGTATAGCATTATCGCTCTGGACTAGGCTCAGTCTGAACTCATCAAAGTACAATCTTCATGCTCCCAAGCAAATTTAAGCCTTTTTTTCTGATTAGTCTCACTAACAACTTCACCAATTTTTTACAGTAAGTAATCTAGATTAATGATTTTTTTTTTCAGAGCACATGGGTTAGAGGGTTAACCCATCTGTAGGAATTTCAGTGTAGTGATGCAGGCCAATTTGACCTTGACACTACAGGATGTCTGGAAAAAAGAGGTGCATTACCCCATGTTTCCAGTCGGTCTCATAGACTAGATACAGTATATACACACCATGGGAAAGTCTTCAGTACAGTATGCTTTTTCATACTTTTTCTACTTTTTTTTTCTCTTTAACTGTAAGGGAAAGAAAAAAAACTGGTAAAAGAATGGCTGTGGTGTATAGCATTATAATATAAAAACTAACTTGTTTTTGCAGATCTTCCATAATCTTAAATAGAATAAACAGATAAAAAACAAACGCTGAAAGACTTTTTATCTATCTGTAGTAAAAAAGGCAAATCTCTGTGGAACACAAAGGGACATGCTGTTAATTAGAACATCCAATAACGTGAGTTAACAATAAATGAAAGTAACTCTTTAATTGGGACTTGGTGCAAAAAATTGTCTCACCTACTGTAGGTGTAGTGTCCGTAACTTCTTTCAATGATCGTAATTGTCATTCAGATTAAACTTAGATTTCACATGAAAAGACATAAATCTGGAAAAGTGTATTATTCTAATATGAAAAATTGTTAAGGTATTCAAATATGAATTTAACATGGTTACAGACACTACTTTTTTTTTGGGGGGGGGACTTAATTTTGCAAAACAATTTTTACAGGTCATATGCTTCTAGAAGCTTACACCAATTTTAGTATCAATACTCATGAAGAAATATGAATACAGTAATTTGCTATTTAAATTACTATTGTTTGAATCGACAGTATAACACTGAAAAATTGGCATATTTGGGTATAAAATGATCTCTCCAAAACAGCTACAGAAATTACAACGTGAATTTTTTAGGGAAGGAAAATAGGCCACTTCCGTGTTGCATAAACTTCAGAAGGAGCTTCTTTGGCAAACTAATTTTCCATGTATTTCTGTGTATTGTATGTATAACATAAAAAAATTAAATCAGCACCAATGCTGTGTTTTGGCTGATTATATTAATGTATAATGTGGTAATGAGTTGAGGTAGTGCAAGTAATGGCGGTGGTATATACTGTACAAACAATGTGTAGCTGTAATGTAACATTATAAGTTTGTAGATATTCCAATGCTTTCAAAAAAAACTCTTTAAGTTAGAGAGTTTCCAGTAGACAGAGTTTCCAGTGAGCTAACCATGAATCCTCTGTACAGGGGGCGAACTGGTCCACCTGCCTCCTTACCTTCGCATGGACTTCCTGCTGAACCGGGGAGCGGCTCATTCGAGCCGGGAAGCCACAGGTCAGACGTGTCTGGAGCCACAGAGAAGTCGCACAGCAAAGCGGCCGGCCGTGTTAGCCCCAACGCCCTCCGAGACGCCTTCCACTGCAGCTGCCTCCTCCGGCCCACCCAGCAGGGAAGCGGTGCAGCAGTGGCAGCCAGGCTCGGCCTCCACGCTGCCCCACCGCGAGCCGGGGGACCTCGCCCAGGCCGCCAAACTCAGCAGCTCCCAGGAATCACTGTTAGACTCTAGAGGACACCTGAAACAGAGCAACAACCCATACGCAAAGTCTTATACACTGGTATAACACAGGACTATAAAACATGGACCATTGGGCACAGCATTACACATACACACACACACACATGCGCACACACATTTGCACACATTTACACACACACATGCACATACAAAACACATTTACATACTCACACACACAAGCACACAAACATAAAAAAGCTCTGCTGCAAAGAGGAGCACTTTTCAGAGACATAGATGAGCCCTGTATATACATATTTCAGAATTCTAAAAGGCAAAATTGATGTTCTTTGCATCTGTTTTTTTTTCTTTTCATTACGTATCACTCCCCTGATATATTCTCTTCTTTCTTTTTTTTCGCACTCAGCATTTCTCTCAACTTCTTTTCTTTCTCATCTTTTGCTTTAGCTTGCATTTTGGAATCTTTATCATTATTTTTAAGAAAAAAAAACACCATTATGAAGATTGCCAAAATTATTTATTTAAATTGACAGAGGTACTACTTTTGAATTTATATCAAGGATAATTCTATAGTCATTATTATTATTATTATTATATAAAATAGATGAAAAATATCAAAAAATAAAAAAGAAGGGTGGAAGGGTACAGAACACACTGGGAAAGTGTTCTATTCTTTATCCATTATTTAGTTTTTTCTTTTTTTTTTATTGTTGGGATGTGATCAATGAATGACTAGCGTTTTACCATGGCATCATGTTCAAAGATTAAAGAGGAAACGAGTGAATACAGTGAGAGTGATACGGACGGAAGATGTGTGTCCGGTTTCTCCGATCTCTTCAGATTGTCGAGCTTTCCGAGGACTGCATGGGGACCTGAAATGTTGAGTAAAGTGTCGGGTCTAAAGAAAAAAAAAAAAAAAAAAACGTTTTTATTTGTCATACTAAGGAGTTCTATAATGATGTTCATATAAATATAAAGAGATCACTTTTATTTGTGGATAATCCAGGGAAAATGGTTTGGTAAATAAAGTCCTTAGTCATGTTTGCACACATCTGGTTTGATTAGGCAATCAAAATCGGGTTCGCTTGTCTTTTTTCTCTCCCTCTTCACCTGTTTGTGTACCTGGTATGATTTCAGCCTGCCTGGCACCAGTAGTGCGGGACATTTTGGAAAGCTGAAAACCTATAAAATTGAACACCACTGGCTCTATGTACAGTAGATGGTAAGAAGGGGTGTAATGCTACAACAGTTTCAGACACAGAGGGGTCTCCGTACAATACGTACAATAAGTGTTTCTGGAATTTGTGCCTTAGGTCTCCATTTTCAGTTGACTACATTTTTTTTTTAAAAATCAACACTAAGTAATTAAAAAAAAAATCATAGTATATGTGCATTCTCATTCTGACTTTAAAGCATAGAAAAAGCTGTGCATTACAATATGATTCAATTCAATTTTACTTATATAGCGCTTTTAACAATGGTCATTGTCTCAAAGCAGCTTCACAAAAAATTAAAGAAAATTTTTTTTTTTTTTAGAAAAGAAAAGAAAATATTTGGAAGTGTGTATGTGTGAGAAAAATGTGTCTAGATAATAATG
>JAOVVB010000023.1:10881495-10891580 GCA_028570985.1 Heterobranchus longifilis | reverse complement strand
AATGTAGAAAGAAATAAAAATCAGGAACGATCATGGAGTTAGAAAGTGACCCCAAACTTTTGAACGGTAGTGTATGTTGTATTTCCTTATTGATATAGGCTGTCAGATTAATGTAATTTTATGTTCTTCATCCAGCAATCTAATCTAATATATATAGTGTATGTGTACTGTATATAATATATATATGAGTATCGGGTGAGCTCAGGTTAATTACATTCACTTTTGCAAAGTGTTCCAAGAACTGTTAATATGCACCAATAAACAAGCTTTTCCTATGACACAATCCATGCAGAAAGCTGTAATGCCAAATTAAATGTGAATGGAAAACTTGAGTTGCTAAAGGCTACATGAGAAAAATAAATACAAGGGTGCAATTTTGTACTTCAAAACTTAGAAGCTTGGTGTGATCATGCAATATTTCATATCACAGTTCCCATGGAAACAAGCACTTGTTTTTTGTTTTTCATGTGTCCATCCCCATATTGTCATTCGTATGTTTCTCTTGTCATGTCCTCCTGTTTCTTGTTACTCCTATAAAAGATGTACAGTATTATTTACACTTTTGCATGTTTGTATTTACAAAATCTTCTGAAATGGAAATGTTAATTTTGAGCCTTATATTTCTAATATTGGATAGGATTTTCTATTGTTTTTCGGAAGTACAGTATGTATATCCTGTGTGCGTGACTATGTGTCATCTCTCCAGAAGCCTTCGGGTTCTCCTAATGGATTTTCCAGAGCTATTTGTGGCCTACCAACCTTCTCTGCCTGCCTTAATTGTGGATTCACCTCCTCTGCCTGTCTAGTCTGTCCACCCTGTGAAGTAAATAAAGTGAAGTAAAGACCATTTCACTACTCAGTCAAAATAAATCAGCATTCTGAGATTGAACAGCTGGATCCAAATTATGGCCCAGCTGCATGCAAATACTGTAAGCTGTGGTGAGGTGGTGACTCAAGAGCACTACTCATTCGCTCAGTGTGTTTGTGCACAATTTATTCCATCACAGTAGGATGTTTACGTGTCAGTGGTAATGGAAAACCCATGAGACTAGGAAACAGAGATCTGAACACACAAAAGACAATGTTTAAGCTAATTATATATGTCAAAGGGAGGTCAAACATTGCAGAATGAATTTTAGTTGGGGCATGACTTTGTCTAAAATGGCCCCATTATAGACTGCATCAACTTGGCCAAAAGAAAAAAAAGATGTCACGGAAAAAGGAAAAACAACCATATTCATCACATAAAGGGCTGCATGAAATGAGCTGACAGTTGGCCTGCTATCATTATCCATGTAACAGCACAGAGACTGCATAAGGATTATTGGTTTGATGAATCTTAATTGCCAGTTCTACCCCACACTTAGGATACCAGGAAATTAGATAACAGTTGAGAGGTAATACTTGTTCTAGAAATATAGAGAAAATTAAGTGCTTAGTTTTGTTTAATACAATAAACAAAAGTGTATATGAGACTGTATGATTATAGCTGGCTTTAGAAGATTTAATCACATGTCATGTCCATAGAAATGACGACTAAATCTAAAACAATTAGCCTAATGTTTCAACACAATACTTGTACATAAATATATTTATTCAAAATCGCATATAAATATTAGTTTTAAAAGTTTAAATAAGTTTAATTCAAATTACAGTGGAACCTTGGATCGCAAATAACTTGTTCTTGCAAGACGATCAAATTTTTTAAACAAATTTTAACGTACTACGAGTAGTACGCATGCGTTTTTTTTGCCAAGCATTACATGATCACAACTGAGCCACAGGTTCTTCTCTCTCTCATGCTGTGGGATCAGCTGCAGTACATTCCTATCAAGGTAAGATACATATTGGAGAGTTTCTGAGGGAATTTTTGTCTATTCGTTCTGTAGAGCATTTATGAGGTCAGACACTGATGTTGGATAAGAAGGCCAGCTAACAATCTCCGCTCACAATATGTTGCTAATTGCAAAGTTTATGTAGTTAAAATGGGTTAATCGGATGTCAATTACCTAGATTAAAAAAAAACATTTACTTTTAAATGAAGTTCCAAAATGTAAGTTTCTTCATAGGTCAAGAGGTCGAACAAAGTTAAGAAAAATTCTTTATTACTGTTTTTAAACACATACACTATATGGACAAAAGTATTTGGTCAAACCTGTTAATGGATTTCAGGTGTCCTAATCAGGCTCATGATCCCCAATCTTAATGATTTAGCATACCAAGACACCTAAGACAATGCTATATTTCAAACTTTGTGACAACAATTTATTTGACAACAGTTAAGGCCCTTTTTATTCCAACATGACTGTGTCCCAGTCAGTTTTAGAGTACTTGAATTACTTTTTTGATGTAACGTGTAATCTACACGTTAGGTCCGCCATTTAAGTACTCAGTTCAGTTATTTAGTTATATTTTCAAAAATGTAATCCGTTATTCAAACAATTTATGTAATCTGTGAGCCAGACAGCAGTGATTCCATTAGTGTGTGGCTGTGTGTGTGTGTGTGAAAGTCATCCTACAAGCCCCGCTCCTGATAACCCGCCCCCCTCTGTTATTTCTGCTGTCATACCCCTATCTCACCTATGCAATTTGACTATGCGAGGACCGACGCGCGGAAAGATGGAAACCTAATCACAGCACCAAAACTCGCGGTGAATCATGATGAACCGTACTTACGGCCACCCCGCGAAACCGCGTAGGTGAGATAGGGGTATTAGTAGTTAACAGATTATGGGCCAAACTTCGCTGAGTGATGATGGGAGAATAATTATAAAGGACATGACTTAAACAACATGCATGAGGAATCACAAAGGAGTTTTCATTTTCTGCAATGGAAAAGTACTCTAACTAGTAACTTTTATCAGAAAGTAATGCTGTAATGTAACTGATTACTTTTTAATGACAGTAATTTTTTTAATGTAATTAGCTGCTTTAAAAAGTAACGTCCCCCAACACTGGTCCCTGGGTTAATCTTGAGCTTGAAGAAAAAGAAAAAGCCTCTATTTGTCATATATACATTAAAGCAAAGTGAAATTATTTTCTTCACATTTCATCCCAGCTTGTTAGGAAGAGCAGAGGGCCAGATATGAGATTGTGCTCCAGTGATAAGGGCCTTGTTCAAGGGTCCCAATAGTGGCAGCTTAGTGGAGCTGGGGATTGAAACACAGAGCTTCTGATCAATAACTCAGAGCCTTAATCTGCTCAGCTACTACTGCCCCTGTTGACGTGGTAACTTCATGAATCTTTTGTGCATATTCTTTCCATGAGTTCTTTCCAGTTTTGCCTCTCCAAGCCAAGCTGGTGGTAACTGGCTACTTGCTCCTATTGAATGAGAATGAGTGTGTGTATTAAGGTGTGTATAATATGCTGTTATAAATTAGCCTCCCATACAGTATGTATAAAGATGAATGAATCAATCAAATTGATTAAATTAAGTGGTCATTATGAACCGGGATATGAACCGAGCTAGAAGATAAAAGAAAAGACACAGTTATTCCAGAGACTCAGGGATATTTATTAACAGGTTCACTGATAATCCTTAATTAGATGAGGAGCAAAATACAAAAATAGTCTAAGGTTTGTCCAAGCTTTGACCTCAAACAGACAGAGGTAGTAACAGATTCAAGATTTACTGATCAGTTTAAAAATAAAATTCAGTTAAATTGAACAGATCTGCACAACAGATTAGGACTTTTTAAAGAATGTATTAATTTATATCTAGTGTACTAGGATTTAAACCAGAATGTTTGATAACTGAATTAACCGTTTCATTTTTGTGCTGTTTTATTACTACAATAGTTCTGCATTTGAGCTTTCAAAACCCTATTCAGCAATGTATCATGGCTATAGTGCCCACAAAAATATAAATGGTATTGAGGTAATAGTAAATGTGGAACGTAGTGATACCAAAACCAAATCTGCAAATGGGGAAAAAAAAGAAATTTGTTAAGCCTAATAAAATTGCTCTCGTTTGGTAAAATTACCAATACATTTTGAGGTTGTAGGAACACAGGAACATGAGTCTACAAGAAAATGTTTCCATAGTAGTTGACTAATAACTTGCATAATACATTTTCTCAGAGGTTGAAAGGTTATGACTTTGCTCCAGCTCCACCTCCTTCCTTGAGTCCGTATAGAATGAAGTTTCTTTCACATGCAGCATCACACCACACCTTCCTGGTGCGTCAATCAGAAGAGGTTCCCTCTCCAGCCACTAGGACTTGTCTTCATTCTTCTTCTTCTGGAACCTCCTGAACTGGGATTGGATGGCAACAGCTGCCTTTTCTGTTTCAGGGGCGTCCATGTCGATGTCGAAGTCCTCTGGGACATCCTTTTTGGAGGAATCTGGAAATGGAGAAGATGTTTTTTTTTTTTTTTTTTTTATTCCCAAGCATTATTATTTCTTTTTGTCTGCAAGGTTGTATATCATTTAATTAAATAAATACATAAAATGTGGTCAGGATGAGGAAACGTAGGTTAAAGCTCAGTTAGACAATAACCTTTTTGCTTTTTGCAGAGGGAAATAGATCTCTGAGTATATTTATACACCATCTATTCTTTACAGTCCTGCAGAGCACATCCTGAAATTACATAATATGTTGATCTTTTGTTTTTCCAACGGATCATTTAGCATATGGCTTTTAGAACATCTAAATGAGGACCATATGCTGAGTTGAGCACATGCTGTTTAGGAAAAAGGATGCTCAGCTTTATGAGATCACATTATCATAATGATATGCTAAACTTAGGAGAAGAATTGGATAAGCTGAAAGACGAACGTTATAGTACTAAAAGAGTGAGAATAGAGACACTATCAAATAACAAAATCTTAAATGTTTAAATCTGCCCCACTGTGTTGACTTAAGAAAATGTAAAAATGGAAGATGTTAGTATACAGTAAGGAATGATTATAGCTTTTTATCTGTATGTCATTCATTCTCACAATGCAGCTTAAATATCTGTAATAGTGGAAGCTCACAATCCACATTTACTATAGACTCAGACATTACATTAAGACATGTATATGATTTCGTCACTGATTTAGATTTTCAGTGTTTTTAATCGATTTTCAGTGATTTTAATTTTCAGTTTTTAATCAAAAATGTCTCAGTCTGAGGCAGTTATAAGGATAAGTTATAAGGACGAGGAAGAAAAGAAGGTCAAAAGTGTGTGTGTGTAAAGAAAGGAAACATGGAAGTAGGACTGAACATCCACTCACAAATAATGTTTGACACAGCAGTTAAATAAAGCTTCTCTGCTTAAATACACTCGTAGAGAGATTATTTGTTCTGTATTAAAAATACAGTATAAATATGCAGAGATTAAAATAGCAAAGTACAACTTTTTCTGTACTTAAGTCTGATTTTAAGCTAATTTTATCTAATGCTTTTTACCTTTATTTAAGCAATATCACACGAGAGGGAGAGTTGGTGTACTGACATGGCCGAAGATATCACAGCCATGCTGATATTGAGTACAACAGCACAACCGCAAGCATGATACTTTTATATCATTAACATTTCGACAAACATCATTAATTCTCAACACAATAGAATTTGTTTGTTTATTGTTTGCTTTACCAATTTATTTTGCTCCACCAATAGGTATCTTTCTGCAACTAACTAACCACAACTGGTGGACTTGAGGTCCGACAGTTACACAAAGTCTTTAAGATGTTCTTTAAGATGTTTGCACCCTTCAAATGTTTTATCAACAGAATGTCCTGTAAATGGCAATTGTTTTACGCCTTCTTTCATCACAAATCTCGGTTTTCCAGATTATTGTTCAGAAACACCTTTAAAAGGAAATGGATTTCTGAAGATTAATATTTTTATAAGAGTTTCTAGTTGAGGATTGGTCTTGGCCTCGATTCTTCCACATTATAAACGGCAAAATCAAATTATACAATTATTAGATAGATATTATAACTTGATTATCTAATTATATAATCACCACATCACAAGCTTTTTAAGCCAACTTTAATTAATACATACATTTCTGTAATCCTGTTAATTCTGTAAATTGGTTTACTTGGTGGATGTATATATACTTCTGACCCACCACAAATGTGATGTAGTGAACAGAAATAAGTTGGTTCCTAATTGTTTGTTTTAAAATGCCCTAACTGACTTGATAAATGAAATGCATAGTACTATGAATTTTGTTTCAAGTTGTAAAATTTTGCATGTATGGAAACTGGGAGTATGTAAACTATGGACCTCAGTTGTATTTTTAATAACAAAAAGAAATACTATAAAGTACATTTTTATCCTCAGTATTTAGCTTTAACAAATTTCTTTAAAAAAACATTCTAACAAATTAATTAGAGTAGTAATCAAATTTATTTTAATACGCCTCATTGTATTCTTCTACTGAGTTCACTTTGTATTATTATCATGCTATTTAGCATTTGATTTATTTAATTTATTTCCCCCAGGTTTTCCCTTTGTGTCCTTGATTTCTTTGTGAAATGTGCACTAATTCACTATCAGAAATCACAATCAGTGCAATTAATTTAATTAGTTAAATAAAAAAAAGTAAAGTTTTTTTTAAAATTATGAGTATTTGAGTCAAGAACTTCAGTGCTTTAATTAACTATTTAAATTTGACTATAATCATCATGTTCTGAGGGTCTCCATGTTTGACTTATTTAAAGAAAGTAGTGGAATTTTGTGGAATGTTGTAGTGGAGTTTGCTACGTCACATGCCTCTCAACTACAGGAGTGAAAACAAAAGCAGAAATTTCAGTCTACCTGAGTCTACTGCCAGCACATCAGCACTGAATATGGCTAGCTGTTCTTCTCATTCTTTAGCCCATAAACATGATCTAGGTTTATCTAATATATCATGGCCACTGACTTTGCCTCACGGGTTCTTGCCGGGAAAGCAGTTTACTTGATGGACATTGAGGAAACGTAATATTATTGATCTGTCTGCTTCAATCTAAGTGTGGCCCTTTCGACCAGAATACATGTAAGCGCTGCGAATGGCATGTTGCCAATACTGTAAATAACTGTAGTAAATGTTCTCAGAATCGACTGGAGAGCTGTATTTGAGCCAAGTTCTCTGAATGCCAATGCCTTCACTTAAAACCTGTTTATTTGTATTCAATCAGTTTTTTTCTTCCCTGGCCATTAAACACATAATGGGCCCTAAAGTGCAAAAATAATGTTACATTTTTACATGAACTGAGAATTCCTACTGCTCTGTAGCATGTATTACAAAATACTAGCAGAATTAAGCATCAGAAACCAAAATTAGATCAACAGATTCAATTAAATTTTAATCTGTATTGTACCCTGGTATACCCCGGCTATATTGCAGAATTCATTTGTGCATTAATTTGTTTTTTTTCCACTTCTTTGAAATAAATGCCATTAATTTAAAAGCTAAACAAAAATAACACATTCAAGCCATTTCCTAAAAATTTAAATACGACGTTCATTTGCATTTTAGTATTGTTCGTACTAGGAGCTGTTCATGCTGTGAAACTAATAGCTTACGATGAATTATACATAAGGGTGTTTCAAAACTGCGCTTTACTTAATGAACATCAATCACATGGCTTCCTCCTATTGAGACAAAAAGTCTGCCAAACAAAACAAACACATTTGGCTTACTAACGATCCCACTTAATTGTATTACAGAACACCATAAAAGCCCACTGAGTAAAGGATGTGATTGCACAGGCATAGCTAGAGATGCATTCTTATTATACTTAAATGCCATTTTATGTGCATCATGGGTATCTCCTAGGTAGCTGGCTCTCACTTACAGATAGCAATTTGCTCATGGCCTACTTTCCCCAGAGTCACAGTTGCTTTATTACACCACGTGAGCTCTGTTTTGGGTTTTAATGACTTTTACATGCTGAATATTAGAACCTTGAGCAATTTGTAACCCAAATAATGAGCAATATCAACACTTTGAGCAACTGACCGCCTCAATATTAAAGAACAGCAAAACCATTTACAGTACTTGTGTTGTTGATATTCCCTGTTGAGGTGCACTATAGGGTTATAAATCCAAGACCTCAAGTGGGCACCAATGAAGAATGATGCTGAGTTGGAGAACCATAATTACATAATTAACTACATCACCTATGCCTTCGAGAGTTTTTGGAATTTGGTGTTAATATATAATGTGACATTATATTATAATATTATATTATATGATATAATATTTGCTCTTAACATGCTTATTCTTTGTCATGATATAGTATATTTTCTCCATCAGTGACATAACACATCTTATTGAGACTCCAAATACTGCAACAAGTTTCCTTCAGCTACTATACTTATATTATGCATATTTGACTAGAAGGAAGGAAAAAAGTCAGGAGCAAGCAGAGGCACCTTTGTTGCAATCAGAACTCTGCAAAAATAAAATCGATTAACAGGATTTTTCATTTTCTTTGACAGATTTAGCTTCCTGAGGGAAATACGCAAGGTAAAATATATTGCAAATGTGTTGCAAACCGGGGTATGTTTGTGCTAGGCCATTCAGGAATGACAGTTATGTCAGTGAACTTATTCGTATATGTGCATGATGACAAGGAATGGTGTTTCAGCAATATTATTTCCAGGCAAATGGTGCCAAATGGTGCCAAACGTCCCTTTCTGTAATCCCTTGTTCTATGCCAAGATAAGCAATACATATTAGATAGATGTCAATATTCTTTTTGCTTTTGAGTTCTTTAAAAATGTTATTGTATTTAATTATGGTTTAGCATTACCTTGTCCTCCAGATGTTTTGCTGTTTCCACCAATTGCTGCAGATCCTTTGGTCTGCAAAAAAGAAAAATGATTTGTTATAGTTTTCTTTCTTTATTCAGTGATCTGGTTATTATTCAAATAAATGTACACACAATCTTCTGCAGAAATATATGATTCCAATGGCATGAAACGTAATCCCATGGCATACCTCAATTTACCACATTTACCCTCAATACCACAGGAAAACAGAAAATTTGACATCAGACGCATAGAAGAATACGATACAGCTTAACACTGAATAATTGAAAAGGCATTATATTATTCTACCATTTTTACATAACTTCAGGAAGTTAATTAACAAGTTCAATTCTTAGTTATATTCAGTTTCAAGTTCAAGTTCAATTCTCTGTCGCCGGGGTCTAAACCAAGCAAAACTGATCATCTTCTCCGAGAGCGACACTAGCCAATCATGGCTGCCTGTGAGCTCATACATACGGAAGTGACCAGATAACACATTCCTTCGGACGTGTTAATCCTCCTGTTGATGTTGCATGAGCTGCAGTTTGATTAATTTTTTTCATTAATACATTAAGATTAGTGGACTGCAGTGAATGGCTACAGGAGGACTCATGGGTGAGGTAGTACTGCATGAGATACTTGTTTTCTATTTGCATCAGAGACACTTCAATCAGTATTTAACTGTGTAATATAAGAGTGTTCTGTAACCATTTAAAGGTCTGTGTGCTTCGTTTAAACTGAACTCTTTTTTTTTTTTCACTGAGCTTATCCTGGAATAATAAACCAAATATGTCTTTAGTATTGTATTCTCAAGATATTATGAACTGAAATCGCATGATGGAAAAGGGATGCAGTACAGCACCTGTGCAATAAAGGCAGACTAAATGGATTAAATAGTTTAAATCAAATATCAGTTTATTGCCATTCAATCCAAAATAATTTTAACTTTAAAAAATAAAATCAAGGCACATGTTGTTGTTGTTGTTTTAATTTTTTTTTGACACCTTAAAACAAAGATTTTAATGCATTTCACTTCTTCATGCCTGTAAGTTTCCGTTACTGCCCTCCAACACAACCCATCCCCATATAATGAAGCTGTAAATATCTTTTTATTGATTTTTATCCAGAGATTTGCATCAGTGCACTGCCTCAGCAAGAGAAGGAGCATTTAGAGAGCACAAAAATTTATTGTCTGTGCTTTGGTAGTCAAAGAAAAAAATATATATGACAAAGCACAATTTATCCTCACTGCACTCTTACTCCAGATAATGTACTGTACGTTTGTGTTTGTGTTTGTGTGTGTGTGTGTGTGTGTGTGTGTGAGAGAGAGAGAGAGAGAGAGAGAGAGAGCTG
>JAOVVB010000023.1:10864884-10881395 GCA_028570985.1 Heterobranchus longifilis | reverse complement strand
CCAGATAATGTTCTGTGTGTTTGTGTGTGTGTGTGTGTGTGTGTGTGTGTGTGTGTGTGTGAGAGAGAGAGAGAGAGAGAGAGAGAGAGCTGCATTGTGATTTATATTGCATTTACTAAGGTACATTACAATAAGAATTTTCATATTCATTAACTATTTCATTGTGTATAGTTTAAGTCCAAAATTGAACTGCCTCAAAAATAAATCTAAATATACAGTATACGGGTGAGATAAATGATAATTGATCCATAACAAGGACTGAAAAGGGCTTTGGCTATTTGGAAATCAGCTTTGCTATAAACTCTTAAATGGAGATGAAGATTTAATAATCCAACTATTGTAATTTATTTCCCTTTCCAGTTTCATCATTGCCAATTTCCAGCTCGCAGGCAGGGAGTATGACATGTTTCCTCCCAAGAGCTTAATAGTTATGTAACATAACTGCATGAACTGATGTAAACTGCCTCTCGGCCATTAAAGAACACTAAGCTGAAATAATATCTGTGTGTTAGAGAACAATAAATTATAAACTGCATAATTTTAACTTTTAACAATGTAACATTTCAACTTTTATAAAAGTCAAATCCACAACCCATAGGTGACCCATATTCTTTTGGCTCAGTGTCTAATTAATATAATATATAATGCCTATTAGGCTATCCTGCAAAATATTCTCATCAAGTTAACTTCCATTTTACAAAAATTTTGTCTGTATTGTATTTTAAACACTAGACAAAGACACCAAATACCTTTGCAGAAATGTAGAAATTTTAATTATTTTGATTTAAATCCTTAATGTGTGAGACAGAGGATAAAGTGGCAAGGAAAAACTCCCTGAGACATCATGACTGAGAAGACTGAAAATGGGATCTCTGAGGCTCTAATTTTGGAGTAGGGTCAGACATATCATATTTTAATGATAAATTCTTGTTGTTTCTAAGACAAGTATTTATTATTAAAATATTATATACATGCATCACAAACAGGGTATTTTTCTTTTAATGTTTGGATTAAAATAGTTGTTGTTTATTACTTTCTTGAATAATATGCATTTTTCATTAATTATGATTAGTAGTTTCCTATTTATATTAGGTGGTTTGCAGTAATTTGACTGTTGTGATTTGCAAATCTTTTTTTAAATTTAGTTTATTTACTACTCAACATAGTCTTCTTCATAAGCAATGCAGTTTTCGTCATCGCTGAACCAACTCTCGAATCCTCATTGAAAATCCCCTTTGTCACAACTGCACGTCTCCAACTGCGCTATAGAATGTTTACGGACAAGAATGATGTGCACAGATGGATGAAGAAGTTTATGGAAGGGTAAACCAGCGGTGAAGACAAACCACGCAATGGGAGACCATCTGGGATTTTCAAATGCATCGGTTGTGATGGAGACTATGTTAAGTACGTTTTTATAAAGGAAGAGTTACTTTACCAAGATGTGCATTTTAAACAACTTTTGTCAGTTAATAAAAAACACTTTTGCATTTCTTTTGGTACAGCCCTCAGAGTAATGGAGTTATGCGTGTTCAGTGCTTTCTGTAGCGATTGAAAAATATTCCTAATCCTTGTCAAGATAGAGCTGAAGCCGGAGCCTATCCCACAAACATGTGACATGTGATTTGATAAAAATCAAAATCGCATGTCCAATTACATAACCAATAATAATAATAATAATAATAATAATAATAATAATAATAATAACAACAACAATAATTGTGCTCCAAAGTCGATTAGCCAAAGAGTCTATTAATATCTAAGTAATTTAAATAAAAGAAATATGATCTTTATGATTAACATATCTTTCCTAAACTGGAAATTTGATTCAAAATAAATAACTATCAATCAGCAGCAAGCATGGGATTTAATTCCACAAAGTCAGCACAAAATAGCAGGATTTAATCTTTCATTTATAATCCAATCCCACTCTTGTCGCTGATGTGGTGCCTTCATCTTCATCTTTAACCTAAATGCTTAAAAGTTAAGCACTTGGAAATGCTGATATAGAGTACATTTGAAAGTTAAATGGATGGTAAGTAGATACATATGCACAATTTTAGATAACAGATACTCAAGAGAGAGAAGAGAAAAGAAAAGGAATGGCATAGTTTAGTAGGATTTTTATGATAGTTTAGTAAAGTAAATCTAATATAATACAGAATTGTACAGTATAGTATAATATAGTATATTATAGCATAATAAACAGTAGAACAGTGTAGTGCATAATGCACACTGCACTTAAGGCTCATTAAAATAATGTAACAATTTAACATAATAATAATAATAATAATAATAATTTCAGCAGGATTTCAAAATCATTTATATCATGCCTTATAACTGTTAGTGTAACCTTATCTCATTTTAAAACCCATTTAGACAAATAATGGAAAAGGCATGATAGTTAAAGAACCAACATTAATCCCTGATTAAACCTCATCAAACCTACCTCACTCATGGTAAAGCTGTAATTTTCTGTATGGATTTTCTCTCCTACACCGACTGTAGTGCCCTCCGTCTTTCCCCGGTGTGTGTGAGAATCAAACAAGGAGCTTTATAAAGTATTAAAGCCTGCTCTTCTGTCATCATGTTTCACCCAAACCAATGGGAGCTCCTCAGCAAATTTGCATCAGAGATACCGCCTACCCCTTTACCACTGGCTCTTTTCCAAAAGGCATACATGTGCACTGCATACTGTATACTGTACCTCTCTATACTGTGCGCTATTTGCTATTTCATCTTTGTAGAATGCAGTATGTAGCAATTTATTATCTAGGATACTATCCAAGTGAATGTCTGTTAGGTACATTCACCTGAAAGCCATTCCCCCCAATATTACTTCAGCGTGTTTCATTTTTGTGCAATTTACTGTCAAAAAATCTTATTCATTACTGGTTGGAGCTAAATAGCAGCAGAGAACAGCTTTAAGGCAATAAGTCTTTAGGCATATTCTTAAGGCATAGCTGTTATTTATGAATTACACCCACCAACATAATAGCAAAAGAAATAAACCACAAATTTAATAGAAATCTGCAACATTTAATGTAACAATCCCATAAACATTATACATGCCAAATATTGTGTAGACCCCACAGGCACTGCAGAAACAGCATGACCTTCGAGGCATTTACTCCTCTGAATGTATGCAGTAGTATCTGGCACCAAGAAGTTATTAGCAGATTTTTTTCGGTCCTGTAAGTTGAGGTGGGGCATCGATGGATTGAACTTGTTTGTTTAGCACATAATCCTTGAGCAAATGAATATCTGGGGAATTTGAAGGATAAGTGAACATTTTGAACTGTTTGTTGTGTTCCTTAAACTATTCTTGAACATTTTTTTCGGTGTTGCAGAGTCTCATACTGCATCCTGGAGCCGTGTTTTCCCAGATAATCGACAAAAATAAAAAAACTTTCATCAGACCAGTTCATCTTCTTTTTTTTGCTCCATTTTTGGTGCTCACTTGCTCATTGTGGATGCTTTTGGTAGTGGACATGGGTCAAATAGGGACTCTGAACCAGTCTGTTGCTATGCAACCCCATTTGTTTTTAGCAATTTGTGATACAGTACCTCTTCTAGGCCAGATAGGATAGAATTTGCTGGTTGTTCTTTCTTTGAATATTTTGGGTAGGTACTAGCTACTGCATAATGGGAATTCCCTACAGGACCTGCTATGTTGAAGAAGTTCAGATTGTTCCCAGTCATATAACCGTCACAATCTCTCCCTTGTTGAAGTCATTCAGGTTGTCATGCTTGCCCATTTTTCCTGCTCCAACACATCAATTTTTAGAGCTGACTATTAATTGCCTAATATCCTTTTCATTGGCAGACGCTATTTAAACAAAACAAAAGTAAAATGTTATTTATGTGACCTCTCATTGGTTTAATGTTGTTTAATGGCTGACTGGTGTATGCAGTAATAGTTATTCCAGTCATTCCCTCATCAGCCTTTTCTTCCACTTTTGAAGTTGATAAGAAAAAAAAATGCAGCTTGCCATGTTACTGAGAAATCTTCTGAAAACCTACTGTGATTCTTATAACACGCTGTAGACTCCATTGATAAAAATGTTCAGTGAACATCCCCAAACAGAACAAATCAAAATATCAATAATTATAAATTTTTCTTGGTTATTGAGCAACATATGAGTTGGTACTACAAACACTTAAATGCATTAGAACAAACCCGTAAATAAGCTACAGTAATAATAAGAAACTTAACAATAATGCAATAAACCATTGTCAAAGTAATACTAATAATTTTTTTTTTTTTTTTTTTGCTGCTACAGTCAAAGAGAAAACCAAAACTTCAGCTGCATGACAGCATAAAAATCAGACCTGGACATTAGAATGATGCAACATAAATAAACATGGGTCACAGGTTCAAAGCCCAGCACCACCAAGCTAGCATTGTTATATCCTTGAGCGGGGCCCTTAACCCTCAACTGCTCATGAGATAAATGTACGTCATTCTGAATAAGCATATCTGCCAAATGGCATATAAATATAAAACAAATAAATAAACAGTAGGAAATGGAAAGATGTAACCTTCTTGGAAAATTATACCACATTCCTCATGCAAGCCCTTAGAGGAGATTGACAGAATACCACTTGTCATAGGCAACATAAAACCCTTAGCAAAGTGAGCGTCAAAGGAAAGCTAACACTGGGCTGAAAAGAAAACATAAACAGCAGGGTCAGGTAACAGCCTTCTCATATCGCGGCCACTCTGTGCAACCTACTGGTGGTATGTCTAACTTATTCATCAGCTGCCAATTTAATAGACGATTAACTGAAGAATAGGTTGGTATATTGCTATGGCCACGGGGAACCTGGGCCACTGTGAGATTTGCTTCTTATGAATGCTGATTGAATGAATGAAACCATTCAGCTAAATGGTTTGTAGTATTTGTAGTCCTTGGAGTTGCTCTATTTGATTAGCAGTCAGAACTACAGAATCTTTTTCATGCTTGTTTCAAGTTTCATTCATTAGAAACAACTGTATGCCTTAAGTCAATACATTAAGACAGTTATTAATTCCTTCCTGATTAAGCATTTGAGGTAATTGCACCATTTTTATTAAATTCTGTTAATTATTCTTCTATAACATTAACTTTATTGTTTAACTGGATTCAAAACAAATTACAGATTTATGAGTCTTTATTTCAAGCAGTCTTTTGTGACAGCACTTTATGAGGGAAAACTGAATGTTTTTCACCACAAATATTTTCAAGACTAGTGGTTTACATTTTATCAGTAACATGAAATGCTACAGTACCTTTATTTTCTATTAACAACTTCAAGATAGAGAAGAAAAGAGGCTGGTACGGGAATGACTGTTTATGGGTCTTATAGCATAACTAATAACTTGTTTCTCAGATGTTCCAAAACTTTTAACGGATAAAAGTAGGGTTTGTTCCCTTTTAAATTTAGTTTTAATTGTAATTGTGGCCATTGTTTAAAGTAGCCTGTTCCTGTAATGTGTACCTCTAAAAGATTCAGTGGCGTCCTGGAAAGATGGGAGAGCAGCTAAATGCCAAAACCACATTCAAAAGCAGTCACGGAAGCAATTTCAGCAAGAAAGCACACCTGCTAACGTTATGTCATCATAAACAATTTTTTTGAAGTGAATTGCTTTGAAGTCATTTCGAGTGGCCTCTAAACCACCCGTGTAGTGATTTGATCTCTCGATACTGTTGATTAACATGAGCGTGAGCTTCCGACAACACTCTGACAGGTTTGTGACTCACCTCACCACTTTGTTCATGGCTAACACAATTTACAAAGCTAACTAGCGTCTAACACAAGGCTGAATCCCAAATCCAACTCTAACCCTTGGTCAAGAGCACTACTTGGTGTGTGGAACAAGGGATTCTACACCTGGCTTCTCCCTGACTTTGACCAAAACATACATACATACATAGACATAATACTCCACTCTTCTTTACTCTAGATAATAGCATTAGTGAGATCAGACACTGATGTTGAATGAGACCACCTGATGTGCAGTTCAGGTTCAAGTTTATCCCAAAGGTTTTCCAATGCGGTTGAGATCATGGCCTGTGGGGGCCACCCAATTTTTTCCACATAAACCATGTCTCATCACTTTGTGCACAGGGGAAGTCTCATTCTGAAATATGTTTGTAATGATACAGCATACCAATGCATACTATACAATTGGATAGTTTTAACTTTTAAACAACTTAGGAAGCGTTTTCTGATTTGTCGCCCACACAAAACCATACTTTTACCACCTGCTCATCTCATAATGTCCCTGATGGGCTACAGTAATATCAGAGCAAACAACGTCGCTAATATGATGAAGATGACCCTGATGTCTAGACTGCTGCGGCCCAGAATATGGTGTATTAGGTTACTTGGGATATAGTGCCACTCCAGTGTCAAGTTAAGCAGCGTGAGTCATGTTAAGCAGGTTAAGGTTCAACCACAGCACAACTAGGTCAGCTGAGCTCTCACACCACCAGTGTGCTCTAGCTTCTGGTATCCCTCCTTTCTGAACTAACATTAAGACATCCTTCAGGGGAAAGTGCTAAAGTTCTCTTCTACACTAAACAGTGATGTAATCCTTTGGGTACACCCTGGACAGAGTGCCAATCCATCACAGGGCACATATACACACATTTAAACACACACAAACACACACTACAGGCAGTTTGTTTTGTAAACCCCAATTAGTCTAATCTGCATGTCTTTGGAATGTGGGAGGAAACCAACCAAGCACAAGGAGAACATTCAAACTCAACAATATGAGTAAAAGCCACCAGAGACCAAAGAACACAGCAAGCAGCCAGAGTAGGCCCAGTTGGTGAGTATCTCCACAGGTAAATCTACCAGTGTCTATGAGTATGACCACAGGTAAATCCACTAGTGGAGGAGTAAAATAGGGAAAAACGTGAATACTTTGCAGGCAGAGAAGTGGCGACAAATGCCAGGCTTCTTTCATACCGCCATCCTTGGGCCTTGGGTACCCATGAGCACTTGAGTACCTGCTTCAATTGCTTTCTCTCCAAGCAGACGTAACCATTTTTTTCATGGTAGTCAGCCTGTCGCTTGTTCATCTAGACTGATGGTTTTGAGCATGCATCATGCAGTTTACCTAGAAACATCATCAGTGATGTGACATATGAGCAGTGTTGGGTGTAACGCATTACAAAGTAATGCATTAGAGTACTTGGATAATTTTTTTGATGTAACAAGTAATCTAATGTGTTACGTCCGCCATTTAGGTACTCAGTTATTTAGTTATATTTACCAAAATGTAATCCGTTATTCTGACAATTTATGTAATCCGTGAGCCAGACAGCAGACATTCTGTTAGTGTGTGTGTGTAAAAGTCGTCCTACAAGTCCCGCCCCCGATAACCCGCCCCCACTCTGTTATTCCTGTTGTTATACCCCTATCTCACCTATGCGGTTTGACTCGCGGTGAGAAGTGGTGTTCCACCCGACGTTCCACGAAGTTCTGCAAGGTCTGCGAGCTTCCATGAGGACTGACGTGCGGAAAAAGATAATCACAGCGCCAAAACTGTGAATCATGATGAACCGTACTTACGGCTACCGTGCGAAACCGCGTAGGTGAGATAGGGGTATTAGTAGTTTACAGATTATGGACCAAACTTCGCTGAGTGATGATGGTAGAATAATTATAAAGGTCATGACTAAAACAACAAGCATGAGGATTCACAAAGGAGTTTTCATTTTCTGAATTTTATCAGAAAGTAACGCTGTAATGTAACTGATTACTTTTTAATGACAGTAATTTTATAATGTAATTAGTTACTTTAAAAAGTAACGTCCCCCAACACTGCATATGAGGAATGAAACGCTGATGTGCTGTTATTGAAAAAAGGCAGAACTTCACAGTAACATCATTAAAAGGGAGGCCCCCTCTGCCAAGAAGTATAAACCTTCTTCTTCCATATAAATCACAGAACCCAATAATCCTAATCAGAATATAGTCCCAATACTAAAGATCCACTAAAAATACATTTGAGAGAACATGGAAAGAAATGAATGCATGATAGTGTGCCACATTATTAATGCATGATATTTTGCCAAGTCATTATATGATAATAGCCCACCAGATGGAGAAGATCGGTGATTACTCCAGAACCATGGAAATAAAATTAAGATTTATAGTATTCATAATATTAACTTGTCAGAAGAGCCATTTTTACAGAGTAATCTATCAGGCTCTAAGGTACAGAACTAAGAGACAATATTAAGCTTTGCAGCCTCATAAGACCATGCCTATGTGACTGGGTGTCTTTGTCGATTTTCTGCAGTGCTTTTTTAATCAAACTATGCTTTTAATTTATATGATACAGCATTATAATCATTTTACTCTTGCTTTAATAATAAATAAAAGTGTAATGAGAAAGTAAAGCAGAGAAATGAAACTGTCGTCATGACTTACAGAGTCAGAAAGAAATTCTCCTTGACTGTGTAACCTTTAGTGCTGCTTAGATACTTTATAGGCATGGTCTGTTACAAAAGCCAAGGGCAGCACTTTCAAAACCTTATTGCTGACAGCTCATGCACCAGAGTGTGCTGCTGCTGATGCATGAGTGACTGGCAGTAATGAGTGGCATTGTAGATCAATTATCTTTGACATATATTGTAAATTGTTTAGGCAATTTTGCAGTGTTGAAAAGGGGCAAGTATGGAATGGAAAGTTTAGTGGGGAAAAAAGCATTTTGTGCATGCACGATATGGTCGAAACTTTTGCAACAATACAGTATGTAATTTTGACCATGTCATTCCACATTGGTACCCCTTTTCAGACATGATACTCCACTCTTCTTTACACTAGATTTTGGATCATGGCTGTGTGGATGTGCCCATTCAACCACAATAGCATTAGTGAGATCAGGCACTGATGTTGGATGAGACGACCTGATGTGCAGTTTAGGTTTAAGTTTAAAACTTAAACCTAAACTGGTTTTCAATGGGGTTGAGATCATGCCCTGTGGGGGCCACCCAATTTTTTCCACACAAACCATGTCTCATCACTTGTGCACAGGGGCAGTGTCAGTCTGAAATATGTTTGCAACCCTCAGTTCATGATATAGAATGCCAATGCATGCTATACAATCGTGTACTTTTAACTTTTAAGCTACAGAGGAAACCAAAAAGGGGAAGAACCACATAAAAGTATGATGGTTAGTTTTTTGTACCTTTAGTTGTTTAACTTTTGATTTATGTTGGGATATACACAGGTACATGTTGCTGGCTGGTTGACAGGTACATGGCTCAAATCAACTCACTGCTGTAAAACTTGAACGTGCGAGCATACTTTCCCAATGATCAATCACTGATCACCAGTGTTCCCAATAACCAATCACTGATCACCACTGTTCCCGGTGAAAATCACTTTCAAATTTTTGTCTTGCATATATTTACAAGTATTAAAAAAGAGTTATTCGATTCATAATCAGTTTGGTGCCATGAACAAATACTTCTTTATTGTAATACAGTATATTTGATCTTCAAAAAATCTTACTTTTGGTTTACCATTGATCATGATCAAATGAATATAACAACTAGTCCATGGCATCATCTGGTGAATTCTAACCATGGTATGAGGTGATTTATTTATTTATTTATTTTGCATTTGTTGTCCTGCAAAACATCTTAACTTTATATCACTATTTTCCCATATTTTATTTTTGATTGCCAAATCTCCATTTGGATGACATGATATCTGCAGCTAACCTTAAAATGCAATGGATTTGGGGCTGCCTAGGACAACACTTAATCTAAACAATCTATGTCTTGCCAAAGCTTAATGAAAAGCTTTGTGAGCAATCTTGCTGCAGGAAGCTGACGCACATTTAACCTGCTCTGATTTATACCAGAGGCCTTTTTCCTTGAACAGAGAAAACTGATGAGCACGGTACAATCCTGTGCAGTGTTATCTTTCAGAGTACTTTGTATTACTCTCCTTGTGGGGACCATACCTTGTGAGTACTGTATGTATTTCTAAATATTATCAATACTGAGCTGCTTACACTTTGCCATAGACACACAGGTTAATTTTTAGACCATTTCAGAGCAGTTTTAATATGCTGTATAATATTAAAAAATTTCAAGAGAACTCAAGTGACCATGGGCTGATCACCTCCATACTATGCCGCATTGATGCAGTAATTAATGCTGCATCCTAGGATTCCTGACCAAATACTGAGTGCATACATGAACACACTAAATGTTTCTTTAATGTAAATAATAATTCTTTAATGTAAATAATGATAGTTATGAAGAAACATTCTAATATTTTGAGATACTGGAATTTTTTATTATTATTGTTGTTAATAAGTTGTAAGCCATAAGCATCAAAATTAAATATAAAGAGGTTTGAAAAATTCTACTTAACATGCAATCAATCTAGACTTACGAATCAATATGAAATTTTAACTTTTCCATGGTTGTTTGATTTTCTACAAGCACTGTGTATGTACATGTATGTCTATACATACACAGTGTAAAAGTGTAAAAGTTTTGAATCATCAATCATTTCTTCGTATTAGTCAGACTTTCTTTTATTGGTTAATGTAGTCTTGAGGAATCATTCTTCAGCAGTTCTTACGTGCTAAAACTTTAGTATACAGGTAAGTGCCCAGGATTGATCACTAGATCTAGCAACATTGTAGTCATCTTTTGAGAATTGACTTAATAAAAAGACCAGATTTTAGCAACTGTTTGGCCTTGATATGACTCTTCAACTCACAATAAAGCTGCTGTTCATGAATCCTGAGAGAGCAGTATTAGTCAAATCTCTGCTGTTGTGTGAAAAGGTAATGAGCAAGCATATTTCCCAAAGACCATTCACTGATCACCACTGTTCCCAATAACCAATCACTGATCACCTCTATTCCCAATAACAAATAACTGACCACCACTGTTCCCAATAACCAATCACTGATTACTATTGTTAACACTGACCAGTACCTGATCACCACTGTTCCCAATAAACATTCACAGGTCATCACTGTTAACACTGACCAGTCACTGATCACCACTGTCAACAATGACCAAACACTGACCACCACTGTTCCCAATAATTAATTACTGATCACCATTGTTCCCAGTGACCAATAATTTAATTTAATCTACATAATTCAATTTAATTTAAAATGAAGAAATGAGAGATAAGTCAAGACATTTGCACAGGACTGTATATATCACATCACTTAAATATACTCACTGAAGCAGAGTGCTGATAATGCTGCTGATGAATTAGAGTGCTTGCCATCCTGTATTTCTGCAAAGCTGGCAGGATTCTCCAGCTGCACCAAGCTAAGGAAAAGGTTAAATGATTCTGTATGGCTAGGGAGGAAGAGGAAGCATTGACATAAATGTTAAAAAATAATGAAAAAAATATATAATTAAGATAGGTTTGAATAACTACCAATGATTGAAAATCTTCACCACAGCAGATGTCTTTGCAGAGCACACAGCATCATCAGAGACTCCTCCCACCCAAGTCACAAACTTTTTGATCTCCTTCCACCCAAGAGAAATTATAGGAACATTTGCACCAGAAGCAGCAGGTTCAGGTTCAGCTTCTTTTCCACAACCATCACACTGCTTAACTCTACATTACCCAGTTAAACCACTAAAAACACTTATATCTTTTACCTGTAATACATATTGTAATACTGTAATATGCACAAATGTAACTGTATAGATTTGTATATATTTATATACTGTAATACGCACAATAATACATAGCTGCTCTTTTTTGCATAATTTTGTGTATTTTTGTATATTCAATATGTGTATGTATGTTATCCATTCGACAATGTTCCGTTCTAAAGTTAGCCAGGAATCTCACTGTATCCTGAACTTTATTGAACTGTTGTGGGAGCAGCTTGACCGTATGGTAATGAGGACGACTCCTCAAGCCAAACAATCTTGATGACGGTGCTCCAGGAAGCATGGGGTGAAATCTGATTATCTTGAACAGCTAGAATGCCTATGGTCTGCTAGGCTGCAAAAGGTAACTTTGTTTGTTTGTTTGTTCTGTGTTTTTTTTTTTTTTGATGAAGGTAACATATAAAGAATACATTCCTCATTTCCATCAAAATCATTATTTCTTACTCTGATATCTTGTTTTTTTGCTATATTTTCTACTCAGGCTTATTTCGTGTGTGTATAACATTTCCAGCTGATCCCAAAAGTGATCCCAAACTTAGTGTGAACGGTAGTGTATATATTTTAAACCTCACCTTATAATTTGCACAATGCCAATATTGCACTGATGTATATACACTATATATATTAAACCTCTATTTACACTTCTGGTAGATGCTAAACTGCATTTAGTACCTGTATTATTCAATGTCAAGAAAATTGTATTTACCTACCTAACTTTAGGATAATGATAATTACCATACTTTTAAACAGCTTGCTAGTGCTTGATTTCAACAAAATTAGTACACTGCCGTATAAATGTGCCTATTTTTTTGTACTTTTACCTGAGTGCAAAATGCTTATAATAACAATAAATGTGTTCTATCCATTCATTCACACTTCAGTTTGTTTGTTTATTTGTTTGTTTATCTATGAAGTTTATAAAGTCCTGTTAAAATCATAAAAAAACAGTATTAAAGTCATCAGAAACACACAGACACACATACACATAAATAAAAAAAATTGGATTTGTGATGATTGATATGTAATTTATTTGATAATTGATAAATAAAATTTCATGAAATTAACATTCAGTCAGTGAAACCCCTGATTGAAAAGTGACAGATAACTTGGCTGCAACTTGCAGGAGAGGCACATTACAGGAACTTGTATTGTTACAATAGTCTACATGTTTGGGCCATTAAAGGAGTTCCTGGTAGGGCAGCATATCAGACATGATGCAAGCAGTCACATCATGGCTCCAGCGTACTGAGAAAACTTTCTACCTGGAAGCACCAATGAAACGCTGGGATAAGTGCGTCTAATAAAGGTAATTTACTGTGTCACTTTTACTTTTACTGTTCTGCTGTATAACTGTATATTCTGCACAAGTCCTCGGTTGGCTTGAATGCCCATTATATAATGTATAGTACAGTATGTTTATATTGTTAAAATGTCTTGAAATTATGTAAGCAAATCTGTAATAAATGGTTTATTTTCCCTAATAAATAAAATTAATGCACATAGTTTATTAATATTTGCAGTCATGTGTGTGTATATACAGTCAGCCAAAAAATGTATACACACTTCAGAAAAAGAAAAATAGTATGATGTATATCATATTAATCTAATATTATTAATATTATCATATATATAAAATTCAAAATGTATTTGTCACATGCACAGCTAATACACAGTATGATAGGCAGTAAAATGTTTTAACAACTATACTTGACCTAAAAATTAAAAGAAAAATAGAGTATTCTAAATAAAGAATTTGAAATGAGAATATAATAATAAAAAGAAAAATTGAATTTTTTAATTACAGTATAAAAAATATAGAAAACTTTTGGCTGTAAAATGTACACTATGTACAAGTAAGAAAAATAAAAAATAAAATTGGAATGGAATTGAAATGGAAATGACCAGTTATGAGCATAGCAGCATAACAGTGTGTAAAGTATGTGCAAATGGGTTAAATGTGCAAATGTGCATTGATGTGCAAATGTGCTGAGTGGTATATGAGTAGGAGCAGAGTGTTTAGTCCTGTGTGGTTTTGTGATTGAGAGTCCGTATCGCCTGCGGGAAGAAGCTTCTTCTCGGTCTCTCTGTGTTGGCCTTCAGGGAGCGGAAGCGCTTTCCTGACCGCAACAGAGAGAACAGTCCATTGTTGGGGTGGCTGAGGTCCTTTACGATCTTCCTGGCCTTGGTCTAGCGCTGCTTGCTGTAGATTGAGTACAGATCCTCAATCTACAGCAAGCACGGGACCTCGATACGGGGGACCTCAATACGGATGATGCGTTCAGACAGATGCGTCTGTCCTGCATGGTGCAGTTCCCAAACCAGAACTTTCATATCTGGGTAAAAGTTCCTGAGCACCTCAGAGCGAAATTGAAAGTCTCTCAAGTGTCTGAGGTGGTCGAGAAGCCACAGGGCCTTTTTCAATGTTGATGATAGGTCCTGTGTAATGTGAACAATGAGGTATCTGAAGCTGTCCACTCTCTCCACTCAATATATTATGTATAGCAATAAATTTATTATTTAAATATTTATACAAGTTTTTATTTTCCTGAAGAATAAGTATAAGTATATTGTTAAAAGCGCTACACAAATAAAATTTTATTGAATTATATATGAGAGAGAGCGAGAGAGAGAGATTTTTTACAAAACAGAAAGCTTCTAGCCCCAACCAGAAAGTTTATTTATTTATTTATTTATTATGTTTAAAAAGCCTCCTATTTGTATTCGCACCTGTTTAGAATAAATTTTGTATCAATTTTACATTGTTTATTCATATTCGGCTATATCCCTACTGTTTAACACTCTAAGCTTAAAAATTCGGTGTTCATGTGCAAGCCCTAGTTATCTCCAAACACAGACAGTGTCACTACAGTAGCATAAAAGATAATTTTTTTTGCATCTGTCATATGTCGAAGTTGAGACTGTGGCTGGATTGTGGTTTAGTTATATGCCTAGTAGCAGTATGCAAAAGGGATCAATGGAATATCCTGTAATTTAAAAAAAATCTCATTTTAATTGTGTATTAATTGTGCCACCTACACTTTAGAGGCATTCAAACTTGTCTATTGGATTGCAGAAGGACAAGGCCTAAAATAGAATAGAAACATACTGATTGTAGTGTCCACTTTTCTGAGACACTCTTCTGAGACAGATAGGGAAATCAGCTCCTTGAGGACACGATGTATGGTAGATTATGTTGTCGGGGACATTTGAGTATAAAATGGCTGACATCTGTTTGCTGTATGAGACTTTCAGTAAACCATCGCCACTTACCATTGCTCTTAATCAGTCAATGATTGACTTTTCTTTATAGTTTTCAGGATTTCCACCAACATCGTCATAATCAAGGAAAGGAATACCACTCATTTTTATGTGTTGAGGGAAGGACTTTTTTTCTATGCAGCCTGTGCTGAGAAATGACATGGGCCCATGGATTTCTGGCTCTCCTCCAGTAAAATATCTGACACATAGTACCACAAATCTTGGCCTTGGTTACTGATTGTTAACTGCACTTGCCAGAATGCATAGATTTATTCAAAACTTCTGTCAGAAGCGACCGCTACCCAGCATCCTCAGCTCAGTGATATAACACACATTAATGTTATTGAGTGCATGTGCTGACAAGAATTTGTAAGACGAGCAATAAAAAAGCCATCTCTTTAAAGTATGGTTTTATTGCCCAGGATTTTAGCTGAGTTTTAAAATTCTGTTTCAACAAACAACCCAGTGCTTTTTATAGCAGCAGATGTGTCAAATCAGTCTTTTATTATCTCACGATATACTGTATGTCTCTACATTTCAGTAGCAATGAGCAGTCTAAATAAAATATTTATTGCTGTAAGACAAATGTAAAGTTGAAAACAGAAATTTGATCATCATAAGATCAAATTAAATATGTTCATTAAAAACAATGATTTTTATTTTCTCCAAAACTGGCATTACTATCAGTAAGACCTAGTTAAGAATTTAGGAACGGGCTCTCGTAAAAGGGATGTGTTCCATTCTAAAACCTGATTGACTGAGCTGCCTTTAAAGCCGTCTTATAATCTTTAATATACACTAATAACACAAACCAATAAATGTTACATCAAATCGTCACCTGGACTGTTACTTAGCAACCAGTGTTTGGTGTATCAATTGTTGATGGTGTGAGTTATAAATTCAATATGTATAAAAAATTACATTATTATTATCATAGGTAAGGGAGGTTTAGGCATGAGACAGTGCTCAGAAAACACTGAATATAGTATGATCACTGCAACTCACTTGTAGAGTTACAGAACTGAGGTACAAAAAATAAGTGCATTATACAGATAGTAAAGTAAACCAGTTTTGTATATGAAGAGAAACAGTCACCTGTTCCGTAGTAGGTTTGGATTCTGGAGCATAAGAATGACTTATGCTTAGCAGGGAGTGGAAGGTTATCTCCTATCAAAGTCAAATTCTGCTCTTTGTGTTTCTGTCCGTTACCCAGCAGAACTGCTCTGCATTGGGAATTAATGGCACTGCACAATCGATTCTCATTCCAGAAAGCTTCTTCACTGGCATCAACACTGTCATATCCCTTAACAAATATACCTGAGCAACTGTCTCCATCCAGCCAGGAGCAAATAAATTCTCAGTGAAAAATGTCTTAGTAAGTGCTTGCACCAAAATGAAGAAGAAGAAGTCTCCCAGCAAGTAGCAAAGATTTAAGTAAAGGCATGCATGTGTTGCAACACTTGTTCAGTATCAGTCTTTTTAGTGCAGTAGAAACAAAAAAGAAAATCTTTTATTTTTAATTTTTTTTTAAACCTTTTGCCATTATACAAAAAAAAAAAATATATATATATATATATATTT
>JAOVVB010000023.1:10831302-10857204 GCA_028570985.1 Heterobranchus longifilis | reverse complement strand
GGTTTACGAGTGTTTTGGAATACGAGCCCACTTCCGGAACGAATTATGCTCGTAATCCGAGGTTCCACTGTATATATATTATGACTACTAAGTATGTGTATTAGGGTTAATTAAAACAAATCCAATGAATGGGACAAGGAACATAGTGAAGTACACACCGGGGACATAAAGAAAAGTGAAGAGATCGGACTCCTGCATGGAGGTTAGGGCTTGCTCTTCCTACCACCAGATTACAAACAATGCTCACAGGTGAACTCTGTACATTGCAACTCAGTCATCACCCACTTATTTCCTTATTTTACCCACGGATATTTCAGTACCATTCTGTGGGACATCATGTGATGTATGAATTTCAGTACTCACATGGTGATGTTTGATGACTGAAAAGACAGCAGAGGGAAGGACTAGAAAAAGCAAGCAATTTAAGTTTATGATTTAAAACCAAACAAGAAACTAGAGGCATTATTCCAATACAACGTATCATTAAAATGGACTAGATAGATACATTTGGAATTTATTTTTGAACCAGGCTGTTACTTTTTGGTTTTTTTGTTTGTTTTATCCTATTCATTATTAGTCACGATGTAAGTGATTTTGTGGTGGCACAGTGGTGTAGTGGTTAGCACTGTGGCCTCACATCTCCATGGTCAAGGGTTTGATTCCTGCCTCCCGCCCTTTTCCTTTGCTTGATTTCCCCTCCCTTTTTTAAAAAGCAAGCAAATCTGTGATGATGTAGGTGCAGCTTTGGTCTGTACATAGAAGACACCATAACCACAGCTCTCCTTTCTCTTAGTTCTTATGATCTTCACCTCGATTTATTCACCTTTACGGTGTGAATAAAGGCGTCTTCAGCCAGGACGCAAGAGGGCGTGATGTCCCATGCGATATGTGGTGCACCTCGTTTCTCTCCCTTATAACCATGACCATTCATTTTATCATGTCATGTTGATCAAGTTCTTGCCCAGCTCATGCCAAGTTATACCAGTCTGTGTGCAATATCCTAGAGACATTTATTTTTAAGAGACTCTTAAGATTTTTTCCTCTCTGTTAATGGTTTGTAATGGTTGTGCATTTTGGTGTTTTCTCTGAGTATTTTACACTTCAGAAGAAAAGAAAACGGCACGAGTTGTAAACATTGGCTTATTCTCATATTTCTAATTCTATATCTTTAGTTTCCATATTAAGATTGGAAAATAAAACTGGTTTGACAAAATTACCACTTTTTAGCAAAATGTAATTCATACACTTTCCCACTCATTCTCTATACCGTACTTATCCTGTACAGGGTCGTGGGAGACCTAGAGGAGACATATAATGCATATCATTTATATACATATCATTCGTGAGAGGCACTAGGTGTCTTTAGACAGTTCCTGGAGGAAAGCCACAAAGCACGTTGAGAGCATCCAAACTCCACACACAGACCCACAGTGCTGACCATTATGCCACCATGCCACCCAAAACGTAACTTTATTTACAAAATATCCTCTGTTTCTATGAAGAAGAAAAAAAAGATTCTCACCATTCTCTACATTTTCGCCATTGCAATGTAAACCCACACAGTCAAGAACTCATGTTAACACATCTGGTGTCATGCATGTAATTGCACTTCCTTAAAAGTATATTTGTTCTGTATCTTTTCCTCTCACAACATGGCCTTTAAGGTATCATTTCCATTATACATGGATCATTTTGTGGACAACCTGTATTACCAAGAGGATGTTTCTCGTATGAAATAAACCAGTAAATAATGAAGCATAGAGTATCTTATGCCACAGATTTTTTAATGGCATTCAGTTATTTTCAGTAATTCATGTTAAACAAAAGTTCTTTTCAGTTCATACATGACTACAGCAGCCTACAGCCGGAACTTACACCTTAAATCAAAAGGAGATAGAGACAGACAGGCCCCTGTTAATAACAGAACATTATGGGTTTTTTTGTTTTTTCTTTTTTTTTTGAACAAGACTAAGAATAGGTTTGGATAAAATAATAGGATATAGTGCACATTCAGAAATCAATTCACCTGTATGATTTTCTGGAAATAGATCTTATTAATGACATCAAGCTGCAGCCCTGCAAACCGAGCCAGCAAGAAAAATAGAAATGATCAAAATTATGCAATAATATCAGTGCTCCTGTGGTACTTCATGTACATAACTACATGATAATAAGACCACAGATAGTGATTTGAAAGAGCAGTTTACTTCCAGCCATCAAACTGTCTGCCTGCCTACAAGTAAAAAGTTCTGCAAGATTGTCAGTATTATCTTCTAAAACAGCATTTCTTTCTTCTAAACATGAAACATGCACTGAGAAGAGCAATGCAAAAGCACTTTTGCTAACCGGTAAATCTTTAGATATTACAAAATCTCCTTCCTTTGAATTCATCATAGTAAAAAAAGTACTAAAGGTAGATAAAAAGGAAGGAAAACAGCAGTTTCTTTCAAGTTTGGTGGTGCTGATGTTCATGTCCAAGTTCCAGAAAGTGTCCATGTGAACATGCACTCCAGGACCATTGTGTGGAAAATGTCCTGTGCTAAACATCTTCATGGTCTTCAAGCAGAGGCTGTCACGGTGGGTGGGGTGGTCAAAATTTGTGAACCTAAAAATCTAACACATCATCGGATATTTTATATGTCAGAATCAATATATAATCATAAGAGCGATTATTTTGAATTATTGATTGATCGATTGATTGATTGATTTGTGTACATTTCAAGCAGCGCAAATTGTATTATTTTAGTTGATATTAATTCTATCCATTAATAGCAGTTGAGATTATAAACCCTGGAAGTGCAAGGTGCTAACCACTAAGTCGGGCTGCAGTGTTTTGATTTAATTTACCCTGTTGCTCCATCTAGTGGTAGGTGTGAAAAACAACTAATACCTCAATTGTCCTGATCCTCTGTGTCCCATCCTCAGTCTTCCGCCTCCTCTTCTTCCTGTAGCACAAAACAGATCAGAATGGGTCTAACTCAAAATAAGGCCCGTTTTAGTTGAGTTAATCAGTTGTCATGTTTGAGAAAAATAAAAAGGATGCAAAAGTTGCAAATGAGGGATTACAGAGGGAAAAAAGAAAGTCCATGTAGTTGACACAGTCCACTTCTTCCCTAGGCATTAAGGATTGATAGGGAAAGCATTCTCGACTCATCCATCAGGACAACATTTACATTTTCAGTTTTGAATGGTAGATAGTTCAGGGGTTTCTTTGCCTTAAAGCAAAAACTTCATTAAAGGTGCAAAACCTTCACTAGTAGAGAAAGAGAGACATTGGGTAACGGAGCTTCAGTCATCGTGTATATCCCAACGTTCTGAATTAATATAATTTGCTAGTAAAGTAGTTTGTGATCTGGTCCAGATCTGTTAAACTCTAAGGGAATCTGATAAAAGCAAAAATATATATATATTATGGAGGAAGTCACATATGTTTGCTGTGAGGTCTTGGTTTGAAACAGATTCTAAATGATCAGATCTTGACTTGATGAATTCAAACATAAGGTATGTTACTGTGCATGTAACATTGCTCTAAGATTCATCACAAATTTAACCTGGATCAAAAGTCATGTACTCTTGAGGAATAGTTCTTCATGCTTCCTGATGGACCTATTGGCTCTCACATATTTAGTTCAGTTCCTGTATTTGACCTGTTTTAGAGTAATGTTTTTGTGTATTAAGCCACACAATAACTTAACATATAAAAACATCTAAATTAATGGTATGAGAGATAATATGATAGATGATCGGGAAGGTGATTAGTATACTGGTGATGCTAAATGCAAAGTAGGTGGAACACATGAGAGGGGAGATGAGGTTGCTGCTGGGGTTCTTACTTAAGCATCTTACAATTACATCTTACATAATTTATAAATTGCATCTTATTGTCTCAAACATATTTTGAAATATTTGCAATTCAGAACAGAAAAGAATTTAAATGCAAATTATATTTTTGTATTCAGATTTTTGTATTTTTGTATTTAAGTCTTTTTTTAATGCAGCACAAAAACCTGTTAATATCCCTGCACTTTAAAATCACTACACATGCAATACAGTGAGGCTTTATACCTCTGATGCTTGCGCCTCTTCTTCTTCCTATTGAGTCACAGGAATAGCAGCAGAGAAATCAATTAAAAAATGCAAAAAAATATAATAATTTATACCACAAATAGTGCAACAATGACAACAATAGAAAGCAAGCTACAGACACCTACAGACAAGCTACATGAGATGCTGTGTGTGTGTAATCGGGCTAAAATGGAGGGCTGTTTCACTCACTGAAAAAAAAGCACAATGCAACACTGAACGAGTGTTTATGTGTGAAAAAATAAACTGCGTCCAGAAACAGATGATTTTTTTCCTGTAATATGATTGAATTGGAAAAAGATGCATGAGAGGATTTTGAGCAGAGAGAGAGATTTCAGACATTGATTGACAGGAGACACCAAAGAGGAAAGCAAATCAGAGATAATAAGGTCCAGAATGAAGAGAAGAACAAGAGAAAAAGAGAGAGAATGAGAGAGAGAGCAAATCCCCAGAATACTGAATCTAGGTGGGATTTTACCTTTGATTTAAATTCCAGTCATAGAGTAAACCCACTTAAAGAAAAAGTACATTACGTACCCTCTTTACACAAAGTAACAGTGTCCTGTTGTGAACACTTTGGTGGAAAAGTTCAAGGTGAAGCATTACTTGTGACAACAATGGGGTCATGGGTAGCTCAGTGTTTAAGGCATTGGACTACTGATTGGGAGGTCCCAGGTTTAAACCCAGTCCCACCAAGTTAAGCAAGGCCAACTTAAGCAAGGACCTAAACCCTCACCTGCTCAGGTGTATAATATAAAATGCAAGTTGCTCTGGATAAGAGTGGTAGTACCATTTAAAGCTGGGACCTTGGGTAGTCCAATGCATTGGGTAGTCCAATGCCTTAAACACTGAGCTACCGTTGACCCCTTTGTTGTCACAAGTAAGGCTCCACCTTACATTTTTCAACCACTGGAAAGTGTTTGAGGCATTGGACTACCGATTGAAAGGGTCCAGGTTTAAACTGCAACACCACAAAATTGCCATTGTTGGGCCCTCGACCAAGCTGCTCAGATTTATAGTGTATAGTGTAAGTTACTCTGGATAAGGGTGTCTGCCAAATGCCGTAAATTTTTTTCTTTTTTTTTCATTTGAAAAATTAACCTTGACATGATTTTTTTGCTTTGCTAAATAATCTTTTATTCACAAATCCCTTTGAATGAGTTTGCATTCATAATGTAATTAGAATAAGCAGACGAATAGGTACCTATAATTTGCCTTGTAGCTCACACTATATCATAGGCATATGGTTATAGAAAACTAATCAACTCCTTCTGACTAATCAGATTGCAGAATTCAGCAGCACAGTGGTTTAAGCATTAGAAGTATGGCCCTGTATTAGGTTTGGTCCACAACCATCACTTTGACACATTAGACAGGGAGATGGAAAGAGAGAGAGAGAGAGAGAGAGAGAGAGAGAGAGAGCGGGAGATGGGGGAGTGAAATTGTGAAGTGTTGTGTTCTACCTCAAGCTGTTGAAGTTCTTCCTCCTCCTAAGAAAGAACCGCAGTGGGTCAAAGGCATTGCTTGCATGGTAGGTAGCAAAAGAGAGAAGACACACAAACACACAGACACATGACACACACAGAACACACACATGCAGTAAAAGGAATAAAAGAGTCCTTTTGTGTATGGAGTGTTTGGAAGAGAATCAAATCAGCAGACTAGGAATAGAGGTGGTTAGAGAGGAGCAAGGTAAGGACTATGAGAAATAAACCCAGATCACGGTGTCTACTGTAAACCAAACCCATACAGTTTTCAAAGAAAATAGGCCCAGACAAGTCAGGTTACCTCAGACGCCAAGTCCTCTTCTTCCTGAAGGAAAGTAGATGGACAGAAGGGGTAAAAAGTGTTTAAAGATGTAAAAAGCTATGGAACTGTTCTTTTTATATTTTCTACGGTTTCTATACATAATATGACCCAATTTGAGGGTTTAGCACACCCTGCTCCACAGAAATCAAGAAAAGAGTAGTCTTGTAAGGCCAAAAAAGTTAACATAAAACAGATGCAAACCTGAAAGAGATAACTGTTGAAATTATACAACATTTAGTTTAGACAGAAATTGGCGTTCCCAAATTGCCTGTAGTGTGTGAGTGTGTGTGCCCTGCGATGGACTGGCACCCTGTCCCGCCTCATGCCCTAAGTCTAATGGGATAGGGTCCAGGCCCCCCCGCGACCCTGAATACAAGATAAAGCGGTACAGACAATGAGTGAGTGAGTAGTTTAAACAGAGTAATCTGATTGGACAAGAGGCATTCCATGAGTGCAGATAAAGAGCATAACAGCACTGGAACGTTTAACTATATGCATCACTCCGTGCCACAGGTGTTCTAAAAATTGTTAATTACACTAACTGTCGGTCGCCAGCATGGGTGAAAGTAGATTGTTATAGTCCACAGTACTGGAAAGAGGGAAAAGAAGCTGCCCACATTTAAAACCAGTCACATAAGCACTTTCAGAGGCAATAAAACATCTGATTACAAAACTGAATCACAAATCCCTTTCTAACCCATGATCAAGGGCAGTACTTGGTGTGTGGAACAAGGGCTTGTACACCCTCATGCACTAGCTTTTTTTTTTTTTTACTTTATATTTTGTATTAATTATTTTTATGTATTTATTTTTTGGGCTGTGGAACGAATAATTTGAGTTTCCATTATTTCTTATGGGAAAATTAAATTTGGTTTATGAGTGTTTTGGAATACGAGCCCACTTCCAGAACAAATGATGCTCGTAATCCAAGGTTCCACTGTATTTGGGATTCAACCCTGGAAACCCAGAAGTTAGATGATGTTACTACAAAAGCAGAGTAAGTGGAAATATAAAGTAAATCTCATAAGGTCCTCAGGGCCAAGTAAGACTTTTTAAATTTTATTTAATTATTTTATTTAACCTTATTTTACTTTCACCTCATTGATTACACTGTCGGTTGACAGCTCAATGTTAGTTTTGCAAGTCGCAGAGGTATATGTGTAAGTAGAGCAAAATAACAAACATAATCTCTTGATAATAAATGGCTTCTATGAGATATGTCCTCATGGCTATGACTGCTGCATGATTAATGCCTCAGAGTAAAGAAATGCATTCACACCGTAAATGGAGTTTTCCTTAGAGGTACAGTGATATTAAATCATCTTTCTTGAGAAATTGTATCATCATGTGAACACATGAGTCATAAGATTCTACATTCTAATCATTAAATTTTTTTTGCTTTGTATTATTAAGACTAAAATGGTGCCTTTTTGACACTGATTTTTTTTCCTAGTCCTTACCATATTTGATCTTATTTTTTTCCATATTACAACCAGTGATACTCAAAATAGGGTCTAGAAACAGCCAGGGATTCATTTTTTATGTTTCAATGCTGAAAATCGCAACCCACCATGAACAAATGTATTATATTTTCTATCCTGTTCCTCTTTTATTATTATTATTATTATTATTATTATTATTATTATTATTAGGAGAGTTGACTGACATGCGTTTAATCCAAACTGTATTAACTAAAAAACAAGTAGGCCCATTGATGGAAAAATGCTCTAGACCTCCAGCAGCTAGAAGATTATTTAACACAAATTAAATAATGACTTTAACATGAAGGTCTTTTAATTAGGTTCATATACTGAATGGATCTGAAAACTAAGAACCTGAGGCAATATCGATTATACAGTAGAGTACATTGCAATTCTAACAGAAAGATTAACTAAAATAAGCCTGTGGTCTACATGTATGATGTGCTGAAAAGAAACAGTTAAAAGCCACTTCCCAAATCCATGTAGGATCCATATAGCCCTTGTGGAAAAACAAATGTATTAAAGAAAAGAAACTTGCAAATGAGAGGCTACAAAGGAGAGAAAGTAGGGATGAGACACAAATCAAAAAAGAAGCTGGAAAAAGAAACAAGCTGACAGAGTGCATGCATGAGGTATACGCTCCAGGTATATGCTCCAGATACGCTCTGGTGAGAGGAGTTGAAACAAGTTTAAACACACTTTAGTCGTTTATATCAGAAACAATAGGTTGATTTTTTCCCCCCTTGAAATAGTTAATAAACTAATTATTTTTTTCCTGAAAGAAAAATAGAAATGGTGAAAGAAAAAATCATTCAATTAACAATCAAACAAATAATCATTACTACACACACTTCTGAGTACTGACACAAGTGGCAGCCCATCAAGTAGCTCAGTTTGCATGTCTTTTCTGGAATTTCCTTCGGGAACAATAAAGCGCTCATCCATCGCTCATCCATCCAACCATCCATCCCTCCATCCAACCAACCATCCATCCATCCATCCATTCATTCATCCATCCATCCATCCATTCATTCATTCATCCATCCATCCAACTAACTGTCAGTCCATCCGTCCGTTCATCCATCCATCTATCCATCCATCCAACCAACCAACCATCCATTCATTTATCCATCCATCCATCCATCTAGCTATCTAGTATCTATCAATTTATTTATCTATCTACCAAACTAATTAAGAAACCAGTCCTCATATATAATGTACTGCAGGTCCCAGCCTTTTATTTGTTAAAGGTCATGTTACCTGTTCGTATTCTTCTACTTCGTCTTCTACTTCACCTTCCTGTCAAAGTGGCAGAAAATACAGTACTGTCAAAAATTACACAAAACATAAATTGAACACATTTCCTTTTTTCTTTTATCTTCCTTTGTGGACTGAGGACTTTTTTTACACTGTATTAGTAAGTCCTACAAATCATCTCCCATCATCTACCTTCTGTCCATTTTGGATTACATCCAAACCCAATTTATGAGGCAATATATTTTATTTCTGGTGCTAGGTACACTCACGCTTTTCCTGTGTAGTTCATTGAGCCAATGAGTATGCAAAAACTTCCCTCATTAAGAGTAAATGATGAGAAACTGATTCTGTACTTTACCTGCTCTTCCTCCTCAGCTAAAGATGTTTTCTAATGGAAAGATAAAGATAAATTCTCCATTAGTATGCAATCCCTGTCATGAACTCAGACGTCTTTCACATTATCTCAAACTTAAGAACCCGATAATTAACTCGATAATTTATATAAAACATATAAAATGGTGGTGCTAATCATGCAGTGAGAGATGTGTGATGACACAAGGGAAAATGAGGAAATGGTTAAAATTGGAGATGGAGGTACATCCAACAGACCTGAAGAACAACAAACTCAGAATTAATGTGTTACAGGTAGGAGGTTAAGGGAGAAGTGTGGAGAAGGCAAATCCTTGGAGATCAGGGAGAGAGAAGAAAAAAGTATGCATTGTTGAGGGAGTGGATGAGATGTAAAGGGAAGAAAGCAATGCACCAGGATTAAAGTGTTTAATAATCAACCAGCTAAATTACACTGTCTTGTGCTACTTCTGTTTCCTCCTCTTCCTCTTTTGCTTCTTCTTCATTTTCTTCTTCTTCTTCTTCTTCTGCCTCTTCTTCTTCCTCTTTATGCTCGACCTCTTCCTTAATCTCTTCTCCTCCTTCCTCCCCCAGTGAAGTCAATGCAGGTGTATTTTCATTCTGTTCCTCTTCTGTGATTGCCTCTTTCTGAAGGTAAAGAGATCAGCATCCACCCCAAAAGACAGGTAAACATATATGCAGCAGGATGCAAACATAATGATAATACTGCTGATACACATGATCCAACTGATTAGTTAAATTTAACTTTTTGAATCAGGTGTATTAGCAGTAGGGGATTGCCAGAGACAGCCAACAGGATACCAAGCAAACCTGAGAGCGAATATAAAATAATAATGAAAGTTAATGATGTGAATATAACTGCTTCATTTTCCCCATATACAGTTTCCTATTTTGTTTAAAATAAAAAAACATATGTAATTGTCAATACAGAGTAAAATAGGGGGTGGTTGGGGAAAAAAAAGATTATGTGAACAGCAATGTTCCATTTGCAAATCAGCTGAAATCTTAACTTCCTGAGTAAGGTATGCTTGATGATATTCAAATAAATGCTCCAGTGTTTTCAGGAAAGACTTTATCACATGTGTAGTGCCTGTATGATCACTAAAAGTTCCATTATAACTGAGGGCAGATGTTGAATTCCATCAATAAACAGACAAAAAAAGATATTCTGTTATCTCTCTTTCTCTGTTTCTTTCTCTTTCCGTTGAGCTACACATGGCGCTCCTGAGTTACCAGATATCCCGACAACATCTGCTGACCTCTGGACATGTCCGACACATCCTGATGGCCAGCTTCTGGTTGTCACATGGAGGTCTCTGGCTGATGCTGAGAATGGTGCCATGTGGTCAGTTTGGGGATGCAGGTGGTGATTGAGGATGACTCCCCTTTTTGGCTATAAAAATGACCTTGGATCGGGCTTATGCTGGCAGTTTTTGTGTAATGGCTTGTGCATTCCCAATTTAGGCTTTAGGACAGAAATTGCCAAAAACTTGTTTTGTACTTTAGCCTCGATTAGTAAATGTGGACTTTATATTGACTTAAGCACCTTTCCTCTTCTATAATTGAATTTGGACCTTATAACACATAGATATAGCAGTAATTGATTTATGATGGCACTATCTGATATCACCCAAATGAGTATGGATTAACTTTTGAGTCTGGTTTCTTTCTCTGGTCATTTCAGGGAGCTTCTGCTTACCACCACCCATGGGTTGCTCATCATGAACAATTGTTATTTTTGTTTGTATGTTTCAAATGTATGCCCATATTTTTGATTTCCGTAAAAGCTGCTTTGTGACAATGTTTAAAAAAAAAAAAAAAAAAAAACAATGGATGGAACTGAAAATTTTATCTGTCTGCCCAGTCAAAGTGTGTACTCAGGGCTGAAGACAGGTAACCAAGAACCCAAGGGTTACTATAATTGAGATCCTGAGTTCCCTTGTTTAGATGGGAGAGCCTTACAGAAGGACGACCATCACTGCAGCAGTCCACAAATAAGTCCTTTATGGAAGGGTGGCCTAACAGAAGCGGTTCCTCACTAAAAGGCACATGACTGCTGGAAGCACCAAAAGGTGATCAAACAATGAGACTGAGCTATTTGCATACAATTCCCTATGCAGTGTGTCGAGGAAATCAGGTACTGTGAATCACCTCATTAAAACCATCCCTTTGACAGCATCGTGCTCTGGTGATGTCTTTCTATGATTGTGACTGGGAGACTGGTCAGAATAAAGGGAAAATGGATGTATATGAAAAATAAAAATCAACCCTGAGAGAAAAATCTTTTCCAGAGTGCTCAGGATCTCAGACTGGGGTGAAGGTTTACATTTCAACAAGACAATGACCCAAAGCATACCTAAACCAAAGGCTCTGTAGAGACATGAAAATGGTTATGCCAATTCACCCTGGTTAAACTTGAATGATTCTGTGAAGAAGTATGGAAAAAAACTTTTCAAAGTAAGGTGTGGGCTTGAGCTAGTCAATTGCTGCGAAATGTACTTTAAACGGTACTAAGCGATGGGATTCAATACTTACATAAATTGAACATTTCAGTCTTTATTTCTTAATAAACAAACAAAACATTCTAAATGCTGTTTTTACTTTGTCATTGTAGAATTTTGCGTGTAGAATGAACAGAAAAAAGGATTTAAATCTTTTTTTAATTGAGTGTGAAACATAAAGTATAGAAAACTTGAAAGTACCTGACAAGTTTCTGTCAGCACTGCATAGCTGCAAATGTGAATAATTTTGAGCTACTAAATTTTCTCTATTATCCTGTACTACTTACTCATGAAATTGTGGTGTGACCTTTCGCTACCAAAATAATAGACAAAAGCAATCTGCTTAAAGTCATGACTAACCAACGGTTCTACACACAATTTAAGCATATCAGAATATTTTCTGGACAAAAGAGGTACAAATAGATAACCCCATCCCAAACGGGAAGCATGGTGGTGGAAGCATCATTGTTTGAGATATCTCTGCTGCCTCAGAGCCTGGAGAGCTTGCAGTCATTGAAAGAAAAAAAAAAGTCACCACTGCATGAAGAACCTTTAGCAGAGGTTGGATAATGCAATCGCAGTGACCGACAACATGCAAAAATTGTGTTAAGAAATTATAATAATCCAGAGTCCAGACTAATATATCCAACTAATATGCTGTGGCATGACCTGAAAAGACAATTTCTGCAAGAAATAAAGTTCTCATAATCACAGTTACGGTTATAAATACAGTACAAATTCCAGAAACACCGTTTTTATAGGAAGAAATTGCCTTGTTTTGAAGGCATGAACATAACATCTATAGGAAATATTTGGGTGGACGTTATTGAACAACAAAAAAGTACAATTCTTTGTGTGTTATTTATTTTGGCAGAAGCAGAGCCAAATCAAAAAAGTTTGATTGCTAAGTTATTCCAATGAATTCATAAACCTTCTACAACTGCATATCATGCAAGACAAGGAAACACCAACATCTACAAGTATAAGCATATCTAGAAATCTAAATGTCTCTTCATATAATATACTCAGAAATGTAAAATACTGACCTTGAAGCCAGGTGGAGGGGCCAAACCCAGGAATTCATAAACTGAGTTGTCCTCCTTAGCATCAAAGAATGTGTCATAGTCCTGTAATACATTACATTGTTTCTGTTTGTGTAGATTTGTCTTGATCAAGTCCAGCAAAATATTTTATTAACTATATTTCAAGGTATTTTACCAGGTTAACTACAAGAAAGCTCCACTACAAGCTTATGCAAATTCTTGATATATAGATCTAATTCCTGTAAGTACACCATGGCATCATTAAGTTACTAACCCCGCAGTAGTTGTCCTCATTGAAGATCTGAGGTGGGAGTGGGATTCCATTGGATGGCTTCTTGTCTCCAGGTACATTCTCCCTCATCCACATGCGATTTTCTTCATTTGAAGCAATGTCAAGCTGCGCATATTCAATTTTGAGAGCTTCCAGAAACCCAAGCACATCTTGCTGCTTCTTTTTGATCTGTTGAAATGAGTTCATTATATATACAAAAATGAAAATGCACCAATCTAGTATTTCCAGATTATTTGCCAATACCAACTAAAGATCCAGATCTTGTTCTCTAAATTACAAGAAGCAGTACAGATATAATTATAGCAAACTTGAAGATAAGACACTCTTATAGATTGGCTGTTGCTCTGATTATAATCATTGTTATAGTTGTTGGTCTTTCGGCTGCTCCCAGCAAGGGGTCGCCACAGCAGACCATCTGGTCCGCACATACAAGCTTGGCACAGGTTTTATGCCGGATGCCCTTCCTGGCGCAACCCTCCCATTTTATCTGGTCTTGGGACTGGCACTGCATCCAGTGGCTGTGGTTTGGGCACCGGGTGGGAATCAAACCCTGGCCTTTCACATGGCAGGCAAAACACCTACCACTGAGCAACCAGTGCCTTGGTCTGATTATAATCATTAATGGACCCAATTCAAGAAGAAACTGTCAAATAAATCCAAATCTAGTTCCTTTAAAACTGTGACATTTTCTCTGGTGTTAAGGTCTTTGTATTTGGCACATACAGACCACTGTGCAGATGTACTTGTTTATTACACCAAACAGCCATAATGTTATGACCTGCCTAATACTGAGCCTACGGTGGCCCTGAAGTGCAAAACAAATTAACAAAACTCCTTGCGTCCAAAACAGTTATGCATGTGTGGCCTGACACCATTGTATCAGAACCAGCATTAACCTTTTCAGCAATTTGAGCTACAGTAGCGATTCTTTTTTTTTCTTGTGGATCAGACTACAGTATGTGGGCCAGTCTTTACTACAATTAACCTTGACCACCCATGACCCTGTCACCAGTTCATCAGTTTTACTTCCTTGGACCACTGACAAATGCAGATTGGAAACATTCCACAAGAGCTGCTGTTTTGGAGTTGCTCTGACCCAGTTGTGTAGACATTACAATCTGGCCCTTGTCAAAGTTGATCAAATCCTTACACTTTCAGGAAAAAAGATGAAAGCAAGATGTGTTTGACATGTACACAAAACCCTTGTTCATCAATTATCACAGGCTCAAATAAAGTAATTGGATTGGATGCAAAAACTGCAGTATATAGACTATAGGAAATGACCTTCTGAAGTCCAGAACAGATGGACATGGACCATGGACCAAACCCTGAGTTCCCTTACTTGAGCTACCCTCAGGTGCTCCTTGTCTCTGGGTCTTTCTGAGTTGAGTTTTGTGTTTGGTTATGATCCATCTGTACTGTAAAGCATTGTCCAATTATTATTTTTGCAGGATTTGACTGAATCATACAGTAGAGGTATACAGTACGTATACCTCTACTGTATATACGTTTTATTTATCCTGCTACTTCTATTAAAAGTCACATCATTAATAGACACCAGTGAGCCAGTTGCAGCTATAAATGCCCGTGTCATAACATTACCTTCATCATGTTTAACAATGATTTGGTATGGTATAATGATATACTTTGGATCATGAGCCCTTCCTTTCTCATGGAATGGTTCTTAATATTCTTCTCTTTTAGTAATTCTTGTTTTAGAGCTGAGCAGGCTTTTAAAAAAGATTTTTCTCTTAATCTGGGCTTTTGGTTCTTCAGTGTTACCTGTGGTTTGTATCTTAAGATTGACCCTATTCATTTATAGTCATGAAAGTGTCTCTTACTTGTAGTTGTGAAAAAACCTATATAGATTTTGACAATTTTTGATACACCTATGTATATCCACCTTGAATTGGATATCCACCTTGAGTGTTCTTGAATTGGTTGCGAAGGTTTTTTTTTTTCACCTTCAAGAAGGAAATAATTCTGCTATAATCCTTAGTTGTTTTCTGTGATCTTCCAAGCCTTTTCGTGTTCAACAATTCATGCCTTCTTACCGATGAATGTACTACTCCTAAAGTTTCTGCTACCTCTCTGATAGGTGTATTTATTTAGCCTTGCAATGTCTTCCTTGCATATCATCACTTGTATCATTACCAGTTTGGACTGCATACTGAGAGTTCTCGTGAACAGCTACCAAACACTGAATTAACTGCACTTTCATCTCCTTAATAAACCTCTGTATCTGCTAATGACTTTAGAGCTTGTGAAAAAAATGGATGTAATCCCAAAACATTTATGCAAAAAAATTTGAATTAACACTGACAGTATGCCCTTTAAAAGCACATTAATTGCATTATTTAAAATCCATTCTGGTGGTGTACAGATGCAAAACTATGAAAATGGTGTCATTGTCTAAATATGTATGGACCTGACTCTGTGTGTGCATATTATTATTATTATTAGTAGTAGTAGTAGTAGTAGTAGTAGTAGTAAATATAATTAGTATAAATATAAAGTTTCCATACTAAAAGTGCATAACATTGTCAACCCTACAAATGCAAATATCACAATGACATTGACTTTTTCACAAGCAGACCAAATTTATGCCATAGCAATATACTCATTAGCAACAACAACTATTCAGCAATATAGTCTAGAATAGCATTATCATAACTGTATACGTTTACCATTTTCAACTGCTTTTTCAGTATCAAATATTAATATTAATATTTATAAATATTTTAAAATCCCTTACATATAGGGTTAAATTTACCTAACTAGCAGGGCAAAGACCACAATAAGATAACATACAAGGGGGAAAATGCACAGTGTAAAATCAGCCTTATAGTGAATAGGAAAATTTTTTATTTTTATTAAAAGCTGCGCCTTGTACTGTATGTTCTAGCAGATTCTATGTGCTCCTGCTAGGCTAAGTGTTTCTGCAGGTTTGGTATGTGATCCAGCTCTGACTGCACAGATATATAAGGAAACTGGAAGAGGGCTAAGAACTGCACTGTGGCCTCAAATCTTTCACAATAATTAATCTATCTTAAAGCTTCATTTTATTTTCGATTTATACTCATAGAGACCCCTGAACTTTCAAGCTGCTCCTACCACTAATATCGCCTAACATCTATGATCTATTTTAAAAATAGACCCATGGCCAAGACATTAAGTATATAGCTTACAAATAAAACTCATCCTGACTTACCGCTGTGGATCCTGAGGAAGAGGCCAGAAACACTTTAATAACCATGGTGAAGTTTTCGGGGAGAGGCTTGTAGGTTGTTCACACGGCTCGAGCGCACAGAAGGCACTGAGTTCTATTTCTGTCCTTTAGTGATTCACGATAGTGGCTCTCACTGAATGATTGGCAACTTCAGCTGTCTATCTGCACTGAGGGGCACTTTAAACTCGCTCATGGACAAAAATAGCAAATTAGGCCAGTCGAAAAAAAGTTTGAAGGCCTGCAGTTAATGAATAGCTTCTTTGAAAAACAGGATTTTTTTAATCACCTTTAGAGACAGAAATGAGGTAGGTTGCCAAAATTTAAGCACGCCGAAAGCATTAATGTAGCCAGAAGTTCATTTCAGGAGGAATTGAGGAAGTATATTAAACAAAATTTTACACAAATTTGTTATTTTAATTCATTAAGGCAACACTTTCCAATTAACCAATCCAGCCCTATTAATTAAATTGCTATAAAATATACTTATGATAAGACCACTGTCATAATCATTTAAATAAGATTCTACTAATATAAATTTCATTTTCCTTATAAAGCACTTAACTGAGAGTTATATGTTGATTTGACCTTTGACATGGTTTATGATAGAGTAGTGATTGCCATTTATGATATATATGGAAACATGCTATTTATTACAATTATAATCAACTGTGCTAAATGTGTGCTTTTTATACATCTATAAATATGAGGGGCTTTCAAGTCAAAGTGGGATTTTTGATTATGCAGAATAAATGAACAGTTATTTCTTTATATAATCCTTTGCTACACTAACGCACTAGTGCTTTAATACAATCAAGGTAGACAGTTTTCTCAGTACGCCGGCGTTATGACTGGACTGCCTGCTTCATGTCTGAAGTCCTGGCCTCCCAAGAACTCTTTTAATTCTCTAAACATGTGAAAATAGTTTGGAGCGAGGTCAGGCCTGTATGGGGGATGTGGCAATAACTCCCAGTTCCTGTAATGTATAAGTGGTGTTCGTGAATGATTGTGTGTACAGTTCCGTTATTGTATGTACAGGATCAAGGCAGGATCATCTTTCACGGACATACAGCCTTCTTTTAAATACTTGCACCATGAGATCACCGCCACTCCCACCGATCTTGACACTGGTACATATGACTCATCATTTTTGTGCCAGAAGCCACATTATCAGTGACTCAGCAGCCACAGGCATTAGTGAGTCTGAGTAAATATTGAGCCCTGCAAAAAAAAGGTCAGGTAATATTGAGCAGATATCTAATATTAAAGTAGGCACTGGCACAAGAACCTCAGATCCAAATAAAACCTCCTTTATCATTCTGCAGATCAGACAAATTAAGAAATTATGCTACGGGAAGACTAAAAATTTAACCCGTTTAATCAATATGTTGCTGAATTGTATATTTATATGTAAATAATATGCAAAATAAAAATGCTGTTGATCAGATATTGTGTTTATTTATTGAAACTGAACACCATGAAGCATGAATGAGTATAATATAGATATCCAAATTCAAACAAAAAGACAGGGTGCAGAATGATTGTTTTTTTCACAGTGGACCAATGCTACCCGTTTAAATAACTGAAAATATGTAACACTTTTTGTAAGGATATCATTACAAATGTTTTTTTTGCCCTTTAAATTAAAGATTAATAATCAAACAAAGATTAAAAATCAACAAATACAGTCACAATTCAAGAAATAGAAAGCAGGTTCTGTTTTACCCATTAGTCCCCAGGGCTGGTGAATATCACCTGGATACCTTCTTGTCATGTTGGCACAGATGCCAAAATCTCTTTTAAAAATCACCACGTGACATAGTAGTTGCTATAAATAACATACGGTATCTGTTCAGCCGTAAGTCACTCAAGTCTCGGAAGTGTTTGCAGGTGCCTTGATCATACAAGTGGCCAGAGGCATCAGAATACTGCTGCATTTAAATGAAGGGTCAAAATTTTTCAAATGCCCTGACTAATGAACAGGCTATTCATATATCTAACCTCTTCGCACACAAGACAACAACCTGCCTTACAATGAACTCAGAAGAGATGCTTAACACTGAACAGGACACACAATTTATAAGAGTGGAGCTAGATTCAGTGAGAATGCTAGCCACCCTGTTGTCTCAAGGTGCCCCACACATTACTTCCCCTTGCTAAGGTCAATAACTACTAGCTCCCTTATTCCTGTTGGAAATGAGGAACTTTAAGAAGTCACTAAGTGCTAAGCACCACAGACTGTGATGTGTCCTCATCTCTAGCTTGCTGCAGAAACAAAGGATTTAATACAATAGGGGTGTTTTGTGGCGTAGTGGTGGAGGTATTGGCTGCCCGAAATTAGAATGGATAAGAAGAGCAGTTATTCTTACTGGTTCTAAGATACTGCCATATACTGGTTCATTTTGACACAGATGTACTTTATTTACTTTATGATATAACAATCATTAGGAGAGCCCATGGTTGGTGCCGACTGCCTTGCATGAAAATCCATAAGTGGGTCCACCTGCATTTAGCCACACCGTCCTTACATCTGCACCGAGGGTTGTGTCCCAGATCTGGGGAAAGTTTGGCAAAGCACAGTTGGACCATTTCAACAAAGGCAAATTGAACTTGAGTCACTTGTCTGTGGTGCTTTTGGACTACCTCTTAGCAACTGAACCAGTCCTGGCTCATGGTCCCAAAAATGGCCAGTAAGGCCCTGTTTTTCAACGCTACTCTCACAAGTGGTTCAAAATCCTTGGCAAGTTCCTTGCTGTGCCAGTGAATTTGGGTTCTCAGATTAAAATGCATGTTGAAACACCAATGAGATCTCCCGTCGTAATGGCGCCCTTTAAGCCCTCTCTGTAGGAGCACATGATGAACATGATGAACGGAAATGAGGTTTCCTAACAACTCAGCATGCCAGTGATGAAAGATTCTTCCATTGCATGCTCTGGTGGGCAGGTGATTCTGGAATACAACCAGGCATGAAAACCAGGGTTTTGATAAAGGTTTTTGCCATGGTTGAGTAAAGACACAGGGCACATCTATGTCTAAACAAAAACTGGCCCACTGGATGATGGACATTACTGTCACATCCTACAAACAGGCTTCAAAGCCGGGCCCTTCATCGAGGGGCCTCTACGTTTCATGGACATTACTTAAAAGCAAGTCGAAGAAGTCTGCACTGCTGCTACCAGGACTACATGCATACAAGAATGTTTCCGCATGACAATCTCCATCCCTGGTTTTTATCCAGTGTTTATAGAATCATAGTTATAGAACCATAGTTATAGAACCATAGTTACATAGGTCACTAGTGTTTCCATTATCCAATTCTAATTGTTTTACTATGTGTTCAGGAATGTTTATTTCATTAGCTGTAAACTACCAGGAATTTTTTTTTGTATTGATGATAATCTATGAACAAGTGCAATAGACACAGCTGTATTTACAGTTTTGTTAACCATAAACCCCTCACATTAAACACTTCTTAAAACGTGGTGTTAAAAATGTGTAATGATATGTAAAATCAATTTACAGTTGTATGCTCAAAATGACAAATTTCCAACAAAAAGCGATTTTATTTGCTGTACAACTGAAAAAGGGACTGGATTTATCAGTCTTATTCAAACTCAAAGTGGGCAATTAAATAGCCAGAACGTCTTTAAACAAACTACATACTTTGGCTTTAATAAAATAATAAGTCTCATTAACAACACATTTTTCAAACACATTTTGGACATCTTGTGAAAAATTTCCACAGTCATAAACAGATGTCAAACAGCAGGAATTAGCTAAAAGCATGAATGCCAATGGCTACCACTTTGTTGCAGACCACCAACCAGCATGTTATTCCAACACCACCTACACCAAGACAAATAAATGCCAGTTGAGTTATGTAAAATATCTGTGTGCAACAAAAGTATACTCACAGTAAATGATGCAGTTGTATGCAAAAGTTTGGCACAAGTTTTAAATATTGAATATTGAAGAAATAATCTCTCAGGCAAACTGTTCGTAAAACAAGTACTTTGGTATACAAGGAGGTAGTTACTAAATACTTGATTAACTACAAAAAAAAAGAACAAAAAAGAAACAGTAATTCTGGTATGTGAGAATGTTTGACGTCCTACTAAATCAGTACGTAGTGACACCACTTTTGCAGAAGCGTGGCTTTGGCTTTAAATATAGCTGGCATTAACCATTGCAACTTTAAAACTTTGTGCAACGTCACAACATTCATTTCTGACAGTGTTTAATGTTTGCCCGAAATCTTTTATTGACACTGGGAAAGTCAAACCACTCTGTAAAGCCTCCTCCAGCAAAACATTTTAGTGACTCTCGAAAACTTTAAGTGAGGTTAAGGTCAAGACTTCTTTCCCAATTGGAGCCAGATGGATCTTGTCATTGTATTTCTGCTATATGCCTGTGCCATCAGGGAGGAAAATTTCTACTGACGTGATAACATGGTCATTAAGTAATTTTAGGTTGTCATCTGACTTTATTTTATTGCCCTACAATGTTGATAAGCCTGGAACTGACCAACTAAAGCAACTCCAGATCATAACACTGCTCAGGGGCTTGTACTTCTACTGCTGATTATGTACAATTCTTAGAGATTTTAATAATGCGTTAAAGGCTTTTAAGTATTTGCTCATTTAAATCCAAGTCTTCTTTTTTTTGGTCCGGGCAGCGCATGTAATTTGGGGTGTAATAGGGTGCCCAAACTTTTGCACACAGCAATATAAATTAATGTTTTGTTGCTGGTCCATCTGTCCTTACCTGCCACTCCAGATGGAAAAGCTACAAGTCTTTCCAGTGGTGAAATCCACTTGCTAGGAACCACAGTGACCGGGTCTGCGTAATACTTCCAAATGAGTGAGATCATGAGCGCCGCCTAGGATCATACAAAGAGCTAATTTTACATTCTGAAGTAATAAGTCTCACATCTGCTTATTAACTGTTGTATACAAAGTTTTATGTATTTTTGTTAAAATTATTAATAATCATGAGCTAATTTTCCTGTAAAACAGTTAAAAGGGGTGTTCAAGTCAAACTGGGACTTTCACATGTTAATGGAGTTCCTGGAAGGACAGCGTTTCAGACGTGAAATAGATAGTTCAATCTTGGCCCCAGCGTACTGAGAAAAATTTCTACCTTGATGGTATCAAAGCACTAGTGAAGTACTAAAAATATTTGTGGGATTTCTGCTGGAATAAGTGCATTCTAGCAGGGAATTCTACAGAGAAATAAAAATAGTTTTTACTATCATAACTGTGTTCTGTTATTCTGCACAATCAAAAATCCTGGGTTGACTTGAACACCCTTTGTATATTTGCTTTTACATTTTTGGTTTCTTTCTTAGACAATACAAAGTTGCATCTATTTTGTCTTTGAAGTCATGAATAAAATATGAATGTAACTTACTTGAAGAATGTAGAAAATGATGTTAACAATCCATTTCATTTTAGCCTGTTGAGCCGTTCTCGATTTCACTGTTTGACAAAAGATAACATTTTTAAAAAAAAGAAAGAAAATCCATGAGTTTACATAGCTACAGGCAGGGTTCAAAAGTTTGAAAACCTCAAGGATTTTTTTTGTTACCTAAAATTAGAATTAAGCAATAGGTTTTTAAAAAGTTTAAAAAAGCAAATGTGTATATTTAGATGTAAGCAAATGTATGATCCTGATCATTTTAAACAGAAAAAATTTGGTCTAAAACGGATCATGTGGATCATTAGTTCTTTCACACCAGATTACTTCACCTGGTGTGATCAAATTTATCATACACTGATCAGCCATATCTTTAAAACCACCTAGGTTTCGGGTTCCTCTTATGACACCAGGGCGGATCTGGTCCCTCTGAGAGTGACTCCGCAGGGTCTCTGTGGGTGTGCTATAGTGTCTGGCACCAGGGTGTTGGCAGGAGATCCTTTAGGTGCTGTGGTTTCTGGGGTGGGGCCTCCGTGGACTTGTTTGTTTGGCAGATCCCATGGGTGAATAGGGTTTGAAAAATTTTGAAGCTGGGTCAGAGGCATTGGGCTCTTTGCTTTTGATTCTGTACAATGACCATTGTTAAAAGTGCTATACAAATAAAATTTAATTGAATCGAAATTTGCCTGCTCGGCCCCGTGCAAGGAGAGGTTTGGGCTGTGGTACACTGGGTGTTCTGGTGCCTTTCCATTTTAGCTAGCATTGATTTTTTCCTACAGGTGGATTTTTGCTGCATTGGCTTTTCTGTGGGATCGGACCGGACAGGTCGGCCGTTGCTCCCTGCTGGCATGAGTGAGCCCCCAGGGAGGGTCCCCATGATCCTGTCACCAGTTTACTGGTGTATAGTTGCTGATCTATGTTGTTCAGTTTATCTGGTTGTGGTAATGAGGTTATGGCTGATCGGTGTATGACAACATTATCATACTGCTCTGTGGAATTTAGTGCTATGAGGTATTTTCTGTCTTTACATTTTATTCGGCTGTGTCGGTTCTCTTACCATGAGTTTTCAGCTTGTCCGTCATTTTGTTTATCTTGCGCTCCAGTCTTGCATACCTGGCAAATTCATCCATCATGCTTATCGATGAAAGCTCCAACCTCATGTTCTGGATTTCTGTTCGCATCTCCATTTCCTGATCAGCATCTTTCTGCAGGATTTTCGACAGCTTCACATGCAAACAGTATTGAAAAAAAATGTTTCAACTATTTGGTAACACAAGTCAGGCAAAGTATTTTAATGTGATCACAGATTCACAATCCGGGAAATTGCAGTGTTATAATAATAATAATAATAATAATGACAAATATATGCACATACATTTCATATAAAAGAAGCAAAAAGGGGGTCTTAGGCATGTACAAAAATGTGTGTGAAAATGGCACAGCAAGAAAGTGCTATAGTCATAGATATGATTAATAAGTTAAAACTGTAAAATTATACAAATTAAGTTTAAATGTATTCTGGCTGGGAGGGACAAGGTGCTGTTTTCAGTCATAGTGGCAACAGCCAGTCCTGTGTGTCTGTGAGTTGTGTCCAGTTCACAACCATTATTTCTGTGACCGCCAGCACTAATTACAAACCAAAAGCTAATGTTTAAATAATTGCAGATATTATCATTTCTTTAATAAAATATTAAAGGTGGTACTTCTAGTTAGTAACCTAGTGAAGCATTTGTTTGTATGTTGTAGAAGAAATGGAGCTGGAATTGCAACCCTGCAAATTTCCTTCCTTCCGTTTTGAGGCAGATTTTTCATTAAAAAAACTCTTACGGCAACTCAGGGCAATGACCAATTAAAAAATTTTTTTTAATGCTTATACGAAAATCCTGCCAGTGTTCAGACATCACACTGTGCATTTGGGTTTCTGATATATACTGCAAGTATATTTTAGAAACACTGTTGTACATTTTTTTACAAATTCGTACTATGTGAAATCTCAACTTTGTGCAATACACTTCCCCTCTTACGTGCAACTTTCTCATTATCAGGTCTGGTGCATTTGTTGTATGTGCTTTATGTTAACTGAAAGAGCATGCAACTGTCTATTCATCCATCCAACCACCCATTCATCACGACATCACTAAGCGATGGCTGTCCACAACAAACTTTGACTTCACGCCAACGGCCACTGTTGTAAGGGAAATTACCTTGCTGACACCCAGCCTCTGGCAACCTACTGTACCTGTGTGTACACAACCAATCGCACACTATTTTGGTGGCAATTTGGAAATGGCAATCATCCTACAACAACACATCTTTAGACTGTACTGTAAGCGCAGGGAGAAGATGCGAACTCCATGCACGCAGAGCGGAGAAGAGATTCAAATTACCTGGACCTGGGGGTTACTGATCAAATGTATTTATTGTGTGCATAACCTGTCGTCCGAGAACGTAACTATTAAATGAACTATATATCAATTAGTAGCAGCTGCTTTTACAAAAAAAATTTTATTCACAGAATGTCATATTACCTACAGTACAATCATGTCTTAATAACACTCGCACACACAAATGCTGGAAGGAGCCAGGAAAAAGAAGTGTCGTCCCAAAACATAATTTATTAAATACATGCATTGAATAAAATATTGATATACTGATCAGCACATTATTATGATGATGATTATTATTATTATTATTATTACCAGGTAGTGAACACAACATGTGTGTGAATGACATCAGATCAGATCTCTACTCAATTGTTAGAGATTGGACTAAATTTAAAACACCACTCAGCAATCAGCTCTTACACTTATATAATAATGATGATGATGATGATGTAATAATCTATGATGAATGATGTAGAGCAGCTCAGCCCTGGTCATGCAGTGATGGAGAGCCACTGACACAAAGCCTCATTATACTGTACAACACAGCTCCTCCTCACCATTCGAACAACAGTCAAACGTCACATGTCTCTCAGGACAATGCACTATGAATCAATTCTGTACTTACGAGTGAAGAAATGGAAGGTAATAATATTTTGACGAGGTTACACAAAAACACGGAGCTCAGGACCAGCAGCCAGTTGTACCCGACGGCAGCCATGTTCTTTGTTTATGACACGTTAATCAATCCGGCGGCAACTAGGACCCAGGAGCAGGTCTGGCGACGTAAAACCGGAAGTGGATGCTGTATGTTTCTTCTGTCAAAATAAAACGCAGCATTTTTATATATCCAAGTGTGTAATAAAAGCATACATTATATGCAGTTTTAACATAAATAAATCAATCAGAGTAGTTGCATATGTCTATGAATAGTGTTGGTGAGGTGAAGCCTCATTAGATGTCGAGGCTGCCGACAGTTTCACCAAAAGGTTCATTTCATGAAGCTTCATTCAGGGGCTCGTTGTACTGCCATCTAGTGGACCGGAAAATAATACAGTACTACACATTGCTGCCATTAAAAATTGAGTCTTAAAAGGGCATGGATAACAACTGTTCAAATGTGTACACAGCTTTTTGGGCCCCTCTTGTGACTATGTCTACCACAGGAACTCCAACGAACTACAAAACCACCTTTTAAAAAAAAAAAAAAAAAAAATTCGTTTCCAAAACCAAATGAAAAAAATTATAACCCTTGTTCTTTTTATTTTTCGATTGTGTGCTATACCCGGCACTGCACCACATTCCCTCTGAAACTCCAGCACTGCTCGACTGGTCCCACCACCTCTCAGGGATGGAGAAAGACATGCGTCTAGACTGTTTTCTATCCAAAAAAATCCTTCCCAAACATTTTACTGATGATACTTCTAGTTAGTAACCTAGTGAACATTTGTAAGAATATATTCATTGATGGAAACTTTAAAGCACTTATGTAAATAATTTTAAATGCCTAAACGTAAATGCACTGTAAATGTGTGCCCATTTTCCATTTTTGTTTTATCGTGTATTTTTCTCTTTAGTATCTTTAGTAACCCAGGTATAAAAGAGCACAAGAAAAAGTTTAACGAACGCTCGCGTGTCACATTTGTCAGCCATCGAGTATGATAACAGTATTCTGTTTAAGGGAAACAAAAAAATTATCAAAGAGGAAGACATGATTGGCAATATAATCTTATTAATAAAGCCTGTGTAGAGCCTGCAAAGAGGTACCCTTTGCCATTAACGCTAAATGCAGAAAAGCCACACCAGTAAATAACACATGCAGCTGAATAACCCTGCTTTTATGCTTGTGTAAAGGTGGCACCTCAGAAGTTGACATGTTTTTTGCTTCCTTAGGCTAAATGTCACAAAAAATAACCTTAGGTAAAATTAACGAATTAGTTAAAAAAAAAGTTAAAAAAAAAAAAAAACATTATACAGTGGTGTGAAAAACTATTTGCCCCCTTCCTGATTTCTTATTCTTTTGCATGTTTGTCACACAAAATGTT
>JAOVVB010000023.1:10816370-10827016 GCA_028570985.1 Heterobranchus longifilis | reverse complement strand
CATTTAAGTGTGACAAACATGCAAAAGAATAAGAAATCAGGAAGGGGGCAAATAGTTTTTCACACCACTGTACATACACATTTATGTATGTGTATAATGGAGAACGGTGGCTTAGTGCTTAGTACTGTTTGATTAGTCTAATTGGTGTTCAGAAATTGCCTGTAGGGTGTAAATATGCGTTCAACTGGAGGTCCTAAAATACGATAAAATTACTATTTTACGGTTGTGAAACACAGTGGTAATCACCCTTGGCCTTCACAGTCAGTAAATATATATACACGGTATAGATGAGGGAATACGAAAAGGTTGTCGACAGATGTACAAAGTGTATTAAAAAGCAGGATTATGTTGAAAATGAGGTATTTGTCTTTTTTAATAGGTAATTCAAATAAATTCTAGAGTGCGGATAATTTTGACTCACCCTCAATCGTATTGTTTGAGTTTGTGTGACATTTTGTAGCACTTATATTTCATTGAAATTCATTTCAACACACAAATCCAAATACTTTTTTTGCTGCAACTACAGTCAAGAGGAATAACCAGAAGCTCTATTTGGTACATTTTGTACTCAATGTTTGAGTAGTTGGCAGAGTTCTTAATTTTTTCTTTTTTTAAGTTATTAGTTTACTTGACTATATTTGCTCTTTATTATGTAAAAATGAGGCATGCTTTGTATGTATTTAAGTTTTCATTCAGAAATATACTGCATCTACTCCAAAATAAACCGAAGGACAGATTCGGTTGCAAACGCAGTCGCACGAGCTGTGACGTCATGATCTAGCTCACGCGAGCAAGCGCGACACAATCGCACAAACATATATCCTTTCGTTTCCACGACCGTAAATGTCGGTAATATCTGGTCGATATCTATGAGCGCAAACCGGTGGCTATATAAATATTTTTTCCCCTCAATGACATTTCAACTCCCTTTGTTTGACAGGGAGACTTTTTACTCCCCAACCCCCCATTTCCGCTTGTCGGAGCGGAAGTTGCTCTGTAAGCCGAGGCCTCGCACTTCCAATGGCGACTGAAAACTGGCTTAACGGAAAGCGGGAGCGAACACGAAGGGGACCTGAACCGTGCAGTCAGAATTAAATAAATAATATCCGCCGCGAAAAGGACATTAAAATAAGTTTGAGGAGTAGCACGTCGGCTAAGTTACGGCTGACACAATGGACAATAAAGGGAGTATTTCGATTCTTGAATCGGGTAAGGCACAAGAAAACTAGTTTAATGTTTTGAACCGCTAGCATCCCCGCTTCATTCGTTTAAATCACATTTTCACTCATTTATTTTTGTCTTTTTGCAGAGCTTTATTATCTAATTTCACGTTTTCTAACCACCGGTCCGTGTCAGAGAGCGGCCGAGGTGAGAGCCTTGTGTTTACTACTCGGTTCTGTGCCTGTGTTTTGTGTCTAAAACGCTATATTTTGGTTAAGAGTGCTCATTATAGATCACTTCTGATCTCTTGCAGATTCTCGTGAGTGAACTGGAGGAACATCAGGTGTGTGTTTGTGTGTTTCGTAATAAGCACAAAGCCTGGTTCGGGTGAATCCGACAAAGAGCAGGATTTCATGTTTATCAGTTTTAATAGCTCGCCCTGGATATTTAAGATAATCTCCTTGATTAACTTATCAACAATTTGATCGTGTTTAAAGTCCTGTTATTTCTCTTCGGCTCTCTGTCCTCGGCAGCTCCTTCCCCGCAGAGTGGACTGGCAAGGAAATGAACATCCCAGATCATATGAAGACGTGGTATGTTTTCATCTTTCGCCTTTAATCACTCCATGTGTGCGTGTTTCTGATGAATGGTAGTAATTTTGATCAGATTTGGTTAATCGGTGATCCGGAAGAATCCTATGCCGCCATTTCCATTTCAAACAGAATAATTCTATCATTTCGGGTTTAATGCATGCACTCTTCTCTGTATCATGCTTTACACAGAGTTTTTTAAATCATATATTTTTGTTTTGTTTTTGACCGCACTCGCTTATTTAGTGTCGTATTGCAGTGAGGGTGGAGAATCCCGAGCTGTATGACGTCACCCCTTGTCCTGACCAATCAGCTTCCTCAAACAGCAGCTCGCGTTTTATTATTTTTTTATACTGTACCCGCGTTCTGATTGGTTCTTGATTTGCATAAACGCGTCATTTTCAACCCACTTCCTTTTCAGACGTCTTTATTTATCATGAACAGTGTGGTTAATTACTATTATTATTATTATTATTATTATTATTATTAGATGTGTTTGATTTTTATTTTATATATGAAATCCTATTTGATGCACAATTGGTGTGTGTTAAGTTGAGCTGCAAAGCAGTCAAATTGGTACCTTAACAAGTGCATGCACCCAAACCTCCACCCATACTGAAACACATTAAACATAATTATATTGAAACCTTTGAAATTGTTTAATGTGTTAACATTGCAGGCAGCAATGTTAACAAATGTTTGGGGGTTCTATTCCTGCCTCAGGTCTGTGTGCATGGAGTTTGCGTGTTCTTCCCATGCTTAGTGGGTTTCCTTCCAAGACATGCAGATTAGGCTAATTGGCATGTATGTGTGCCCTGCAATGGGTTGGCACCATGTCCAGGGTGTGGCCTGCCTCATTCCCCAAGTAGGCAGCAGGTCCCTCTGCAACCCTGTATACATTATAAAGTGGTATAGATGATGAGTGAGTGAACATTGATAGTGCAGCTGCAGTGCCGGTTAAAGATCTTAAGCATAAGAGGTCATTGACAGCTTTTGCTGTTGCCTCCTACAAACAAACTTCTTAACAGTTTTCAGTGATATTAAATGTCCTATTGTTAAAAACTCCCATGTATACGCCAGGCATTGGACTCGACATTTTAGAACAAAGTGCAGATATACGAAGCAGTCATAGCACAAAATCTCAGCTGGTTAGCAATCAATGACATGACACACGTGGTGGTGTCGATGATGGTAGTTGACTTTTTAGGACCTTTTTAATAAACATGTACAGATGAGGCCATGAGAGACCTGGACAGACTCAAGGACTAAAGTGCTGCCACATTGCTCTTTTTAATCTAAAAATGAAGCAAAAACTAAATGCCCCTGGCACCACTACAAGCAAGTAATTTACCTGCATTCTGCATTAGGTAGGAACCAGAACAACGTGTTGAAGAAACAAGTTTAAGCTAAAGGAAAAAATAAGCTCAAAAATTCATTATAAAACAATCCTTATATGTCACTAGGTCTCGCACGTTAATTACGATTTGCATTTTGCAGCTCATTCGGTGTGAACATTGCCTTAAAGGACATATTCCTCCACTTGTGCACTCTTGTTGAAACTTAACTATAGAATACATTTTTTTTCAAGCACTGTCTTTAAATTAGCACTGAAATGTAATAGATTATTTCATGCAGTCTGTTCATCTTATTAAAATATGTTTATATATAAATTGTTTTCATCTAGTAACCTCGCACTGACTGGGGTTAGCTCTGGATCCACTGTGACTCAGGATGTCAAGTGGTTGTCAAAGATTATTTATTATTGATTGATTATTTAACTGAACCAGTCAGATCAATTTGGTCTCATAAAGGAGCTTCTGTTTCATGCGACTGACATCTGCCTCGTGTCGTTCTTTGATGATCCGTCAGGTCGCCGCCAACAAGCATATTGCACCAGACCACTTGCTGCAGATATGTAAGCAAATCGGTCCGATCCTCGACAAGCAGGTGCCATCAGGTTTGCCTGGGGTGCGTTCTTTACTCGGAACAGGGAGACACTCCTTACTTCGTACAGCTAAAGGTGGGGTAGTATTAACGTTTATGACTTTTGATCTTTCTGAAATACACACATTCTTTTTGCCTACTATCATCTGTTGATATTGTGCAGATTGTGGCCATAGCCGATGGAAAAGCTCGACTTTTGCTGCACTGCATCGAGGGAGACCACCGGAGAGGCCTTTGAGCTGCAGGGATGCCCCAAATCTGGGTAGGTAGCGGTGCTGTTTTGTTGGATAACGTTGTTTCGAACAAACCCTGGTTTGAATCAAAACCTGGTGGTTTCTTTTTTCCCCCTTTCTGTATGCTACTTGTGTGTAGGTGAGAACACAGCACTCGCACTTTGGTTGAGACCAAAATAACTAGTCTGAAAATATGTAGATGAGGAGGCCTCAGTCTGATTGCAAGCAAAATCTAGTGTGGTTTAATCGCAGTGGTCCATCTCTCAATCGAGCCAGTTTCAGGAAGTGAACCAAATGTCTATGGTTTGACTATCAACAATATTTTGAAATCTATGTTGCTGAACAATTATCCAGGTCAAAAATATGATCTGTTTTGGATAGATGGACTCTCAAACAAAAAGAGACACCAGTTATTTAATTTATTAATTGTTTATTGAGCACTAGTGTGGTGTTCTGAGTGTGGTCTATGAGTATGATTTGAGCCCTACAGGCCTCCAGATGACATTATTTGCTTTGTTGTGGTTTGCGTGTGTGGTGTGAAACCAAACCAATTGGTAACCAAATTAGGAAGGTATCAGGTTCACTCAGTTTTGGCAAACAGGGTACCAGCAGGGCAAAGCTGGAACATTAAAAAACCTTATTGAGTAAAAGAAGTGTGAATTATTCAGTTCTGAAAAAGTTTTGGAAAAGCACTTCCTGCCATAAAGAGGAAGCTGTAAATGATGCACGAATGCATGAACACAGCCTGGCAAACTTCACTTCTTTGTTTTTATTTATTTATTTTAATTTTTATTAAGCTTTTGCTGAGTCTAAGCATTAGGTGTACTAATGATTTCACTTCAGCACATCTTGGCTAATTGAGATTGGAGCCTGAGCTGAAGCGAACAGTCTTGGATCTCTGTTGTAGTGCTAATTTTGTGTGTGTGTATATGTGTGTAGTGGATGTATGCAGAGGCAGGGAGTTGACAGGCACTCAGCGGTTCAGTTTTGTCCATCCTGTCAGTGTATATCAGAGCATCAAAATGCACAGGAGGATTCTAGGACATCTCTCGGCCGTTTACTGCATTGCTTTCGACCGGACAGGATCCAGGATTTTCACGGTGAGAGCTTTCTTTAATTCTGCAAGGTTTACTCTGACTTGTTTTAGGGATTATGGATGGGGGGAAATCAATTCAGTGATGTATTGCGATTCTTTCTGTAACCAAGACTAAGCAATTTTCCTCTGGGATTAATGAAGTTCTTTGAGTCTTGAATCTAATGCTATACCCTAACTGAGTGTGAGTGCTATTACGTCCATCTGGGTTCTTTCTGATACCAAGATTCCAGTACCTGTTGGCATCCCAGAGTATAAGGTGAAGAAACGTTTTAGGAAAGCCCCTCATCTGAAGCATATCATCAGATGCACCTGCTGTTGCTTTGCTACTGCATGAACCCTGAAAACTGCTTTGCATGTAGAACAACTTTGTGCAGAGTAAAATATTTAACAAAAAAAGCACTATTAAATGAAATGCTGAAAGGCTCTTTGATGTGGTTCTTCATGCAATCAGCTTTGGTTGTACTTTTTTTTTTTTTTTCTTTCTTTTAGGGTAAGATATAGTTTTGTTTACTATACATGCCATTGGGCGTTATAAAAAAGCCTAATACTAATTACATGACTGATCATTCTAAATAACAGTAAATACATTTTATTGGGCAGGACTTACCTCCTTTCCATTCATGTCCTTCAGCACCATGGCAAACCGCTTATAAACAACAGCGTCGCAACAAAAACTGCACAAAAATACTTAAAATTTTAAGGAAGTTAATTTTTAAAAAATCTAATTAATAGAATCTGAATGTTTATAAAGGACATACACTTGCCAGGGATAAATATTAGAAATATTAATGACCGTGTCAGCTATGGTAGCTCTGTTAGATGAAAAGCTTGATAAGCTTTTGTTTTTATATTCCTGTATAGTTTGCAGAAGCCAACAGATACCATCTTATGATATAATTATATAATAATCAATTATTTGTTACATGTAACTTACGGGACAGTAAAATTATTTTATTTTTGGATATCCCATTTAAGAAGCTGGGGTCAGAGGGCAGGGTCAGCCAGGTTACAGCGCCTCCAGAGCAGATAATGTTAAGGGCCTTCCTTGCTCAAGGGCTCAACAGTGACAACGTGGTGGTGCCAGGGCTTGATCCCTTGACCTTCCAATCAGTAACCCAGTAAACAGCCTTAACTGTTTGAGCCACCACTGCCCTACCTAGAGTTGGTGTAAAGCCATTGTGAAAAAAGTTGAAAATTATCATGGGACTATAGGGAAGCTGTTGCTACACGATCTTGAAAACTCTAAATGTAGCGGCTAGTTTTTTGTCTAGAAGAACAATCTCTTTTCCTTCCTCTTCAGGGTTCAGATGATGCCTTGGTCAAAATTTGGTCCTCTTTTGATGGGAGGCTCCACTCCACTCTGCGAGGACACCACGCTGAGATCTCAGACCTTGCTGTCAACTTGGAGAACACGCTCATTGCGGCAGGGAGCTGCGACAAAACCATACGAGCCTGGTGCCTTCGTACCTGTGCCCCGGTGGCGGTGCTACAAGGTCATAGCGGATCAATTACCTCTTTACAGGTACGCTACATGCCGTTTTTACTTCAAGTTTATGTAACAGGCCTGATTTTGACCCCGGTGTCTCGTCCCTCTTAGTTTTCTCCATTTGCCAAGGGCCCCAAAAGGTTCATGGTCTCTACAGGAACTGATGCAACTGTCTGCTTCTGGCAGTGGGATGTAAATAACACCAGTTTCAAGTAAGTGTGTTTATTTTGGTAAATTTCTATTCTCTGTTAGACAGAGCCTTTACAGAGATTCCATAGTACCACAAAACCATTGTTGCTTCTGTAACAGAAAACTTGTTGTAACCTCCTGTAACTTGTTGCAGTAAATCACATGTAGCTCATCGATAATGGAAGAAAGAGTTTTCAGATTTTTGTAGATTCTTTTTATAACATTACTAACCTCTGTGGTCTGATTAATAAAATAGCTTGTTTAAAATCAGTGCATCATAAAGGGCTAATAAGTATGGATTTGTTGTACATTTAAAATGCACAATCATCAAGCAAATGTATCTCTTGTTGGACATTTTTAGAAAATGATGTATCAAATCCTGTTCTGTAATGTGTCTGTTTTAGCGATCGTCCCGTGAAGTTCACAGAAAGATCGAGACCTGGTGTTCAGATGGTGTGTTCCTCATTCAGCCCAGGTAAAGCTAAAAAGTTGAGGGCTTCTGGAAAATTGCTTCCCATTGTGGCTGAACATTCGCAAGCCTAATATTAGACAAAAATTGGGACCAATTTCATTCCCATTTATTTTAAAATGTCACACAGTGAGCACCTGGTGTTTTCAATTGTTGTTGTGGGGGGGATGCACAGATGTCAGTGTCGCCTTGACCTCAAAGATGTCCCGAGTGGATTATTTCTTGGTAATTTACCTCATACATGATACAATGAGAAATTCAGTTGGGCGAATTTTTATCTAACATGCAAAGACTTTGTAGCATCAACTCATTTTTAACCAAGCGTCCTGTTTTCAGGTTGAAAAAATGTAATGTGACTGAGATAAATGGTCTTATTTGATACAGGAGGCATGTTCCTAGCCACAGGAAGCACCGATGACGTAATCAGGATATACTACCTGGGCAGTGGGACCCCGGAAAGAATAGCAGAGCTCACGTCCCACACGGTAAGAGTGTAATTTTTAAACATGAATGCGTCATTTGCTGTTCTGGGATTTAACTGAAGATAAATGAATGAGATGTGATGTGCGGTTTTATTTTTAGGACAAAGTCGACAGCATTCAGTTCTGCCATACAGGAGAAAGGTATGTGGTATTGTATTATTATTTATTAATTAATTTATTTTTAGTCAGATTGGTGAAGATGGTGAAGGTTAAATGCATGTCAACACTGTGTAAATTATAAAAATTTTTTTGTTCCCCACCTTTTAATAATCCATTACCATGTCATCATGTGGTGATGGCAAACCTTTCATGTTTTTATTTATTTATTGAAATTGATTGCTCCCAACCCAGGCATTGAAGAACCCTGGGTGGTGCTGTTATAAAATGATGCAGCATTTAACTGCATATTATTTGTTTGTCTCAGGTTTGTAAGTGGCAGTCGTGATGGCACCGCCCGCATCTGGAGGCTGCATCAGAAACAACAATGGAGAAGCGTTTTGTTGGAAATGTCTGCTACTTTACCAGGGTATGAGTCCCCAAAAATTTTGACAGTGATTCAGTTTTAACCTATCTATGCAGTTTAAACAAAACCATTAACATTCTTTATGCTCTTTTTTTTCATGAATATACTCTTTTGTGTTACAACCACAGGCAATAATACGGCCATGTTTGCTATATTTCTTCCGTACAGCTCATTAAAATGTTTGTTATTAATGCTAAGTAATAAAATAACTTTCATATACGCTTAAACAGAATAAAATTCCTCAGGGTTTTGTGATGATAAAAAAAAAAACAGTCCTTAGTAGTTTTGATATTTTCGGCCTTGGCATATAAGCTTCATCACCGCTAGTTTAATCTTTGCTGATTACAGAACTCTGCCTGCGGAAGAAGAGAGCTTCTTCAAGCCAAAGGTCACCATGGTGTCATGGGATCGTCATGATAACACCGTTATTACCGCCGTCAACAATCATCTCCTCAAAGTGTGGAATTCTTACACAGGGCAGCTGTTACATGTGTTAAAGGTACAAACCAAAAATGTAGCAATAAATTCTGTTTTTGTGAAATTTATTTGAAAAAGTTTACATTGTGATTTGAGTCACACAATAAATCAAACATTCAAATCTGATTATTATGAACCACTGTATGGGATGTGATTATACGGTACCACTCTGTAGTGTTAAATAAAGGTTTATAATCTGGTAAAATGTTGTACAGAACGTTTTATGAAGTTTGAATGTTACCTGGCATGAGGTTATAGTAGAACCACAGGTAGTGATGTTTAGATCCTAGTAGAAGTGTTATGATCCAAGAACCTCTGTTTTTTCAAGTAATTAATGCTGGATAATTTGAATACACAAATAACTGAGCTGTTTACTTTCAAACAGATAATGCTGTAATGCTGTGTTCTTCGTTCTTTGCAGGGTCATGAGGCAGAGGTGTTTGTGCTCGAGCCACACCCGTATGATCCCCGTGTCATGCTGTCTGCAGGTCATGATGGCAACATTTTCATATGGGACCTTATACGAGGCACAAAGATTCATCACTACTTTAACATGGTGCGGTATTCTAGTACTGCTTTATACAACTTTGACACATGATTGCTGTGTTAGCATTAGCATATCCATACATCCAGGCATTTCTTTAATTCACAGCTTAATCAGTGGGCAGATCTTAACCTGAACAGTAAGGAGTTAAGAACTCTGTTGTATAAATGTATTTATACTTCTTTATGGGTAGATTGAAGGGCAAGGACACGGTGCTGTTTTTGACTGCAAGTTCACCCCTGATGGTCATCGCTTCGCCTGTACAGACTCTCATGGTCACCTGGTGATTTTTGGATTCGGGAACTCCAAGCCTTATGAAAAGGTTTGCCGGAAATGTTTTTCTTTGTAATGCGGTTAATAAGGGCTTTTAACAGTTCCATTTGCGTTTGTGCTCCCATCATGTTTACAAGATGTATAACACATCCCCAGGGTGTCCCATACACTCCAAACACTTTATTTGGCAAAAATGCATTTAATTTTTAATGCATCCGCTAAATGATTGCCATTTCTTCGTAAACACATGAGTTGGTTGTCTTTCTCCCACTCAAAATGTACTCACATTAACATGTATGTTATTATGCAAGTTAATGCACTTTGAATGTGTTTCCCCAAATTGATCTTTGTTCTGTAGCTATTTCGTGGTACACGCTGTCCATAAGCATGATAAAAAATATTTTTTTGTAGTTTATATATAATACGAGACAGTAATCGCGGCTCCGCCCGCGTGCAGATCCTGACGCCCGAGTGCTACAGTTACCTGCAAATGAAGTATGCGGTCTACTCACTGCCACTCCTCGTGCTGCTTCTGTGTTTCGGCAGATATATTATTACCGCAAGGTGTGACATAAAAGGTGATGATGACTCTGTCTACTGCATGTTAATGAGAACTACATTGATTACATTACTTTATTAAGTGTGTTTGAGTGTAGCTTTAGCTTGTGGACAGAGAGAGATGGTAAAATCAAACTCTGAACTGAATTCAGTTAGAGCTACAGCAGCTCTCTGGTAATATGAAGCTTCCAAAGTCAATACTGCCTTTTATACTGTTTTATTTAATAATGCAATTCACACTCATTTTTTAGTAAACAATGAAGCGAACGATTGAGTTTACAACAAAATTAAGTAATATGTCATTTATCTCTAATATTCTGTTAGCAGAAGAATGAAGACATCACTCTTGTTTTTGATGTGATGAACTTGCACATTGTTAACCGACAACTTCAAGTTGTAGTAAAAAAAGTTTATTTAACTACTGTCTCCGAGTGGGAGAATGTCAGGTTGGTAAAACATAGAGTAAAAACAAAAAGGTAAACCATGCTGTTTGTAAATGGGTTTATAATTTTATGATATGATTGACTTTAAGGCGCCATGGAGTCGTGTGTGTGTGTGTGTGTGTGTGTGTGTCTGTGTGTGTGTGTGTGTGTGTGTGTGTGTGTGTGTGTGTGTGTGTGT
>JAOVVB010000023.1:10731472-10745923 GCA_028570985.1 Heterobranchus longifilis | reverse complement strand
CTGACAAGAGGGTGTTAGCTATTCTAAAGTTGTTTCCAATCCATGCATGATATATATTATATATAGAGCAGAGGGAGAATAAATTCGTGCCACAATAAATTTTTGGCCTACCATGCCATTTTAAAGATTTTATGTTTTTAAAATTAATTTTATAATTTTTTTAAAATTTAAATAATTTTATTTAAGACCCATTACCAATTACACTGGCATCCTCACTCTGGCCAGTTGGTTTTTAGGATGTCTGTCAGTTCTTATGTTCTTCTCATAATATGGTGTCCTTTTGTTTTGTCTGTGGTCAATATGTGACATATGTCATGTGAGTGTGATCCAACATCTCTGACTCAAAATTTACTTTAAGGTCAATAGTAGTAACATTTCAATATAGCCATGCATATACTAAAGACCATATGAGTGATCACAGTGTCAGATGTGTGACAATAAACATTGATATTCAACATCAGAACGAGGAAAAATATACCTGTTGCATGGTACTTGGTGTGAGACGGGCTCACTTGGTTTTGTCAGAAACTGGTGTTTTTATGGCATTTTTTTACTCACAGTGGTTTGGTGATGTGACGAACAAAAACTATCCAGTTTTGTATGACTGAACCTTGTTAAACTGTATTTTTCACCTGTTATAAGGAACATTGTGTTCTTTTCACATTTCCACATACTACTACTAAAAAAAAAGATAGAGAAAAAGACAAAATGGCATATGACTAGTGAAATATATACACACAGTTACGAAAAGCATTAGCTAACTGACCTCAAATTCATTATACAGTATGGAAATCTGACTCATTAACCATGGTAACTGTGAGCTGCAATTGTCAGATGAGATGTGGGTTTGAGCAGCAGGACACACACATTCACTCTCTCTCACACACACACACACACACAGGTGTGTTGTATTAGAAAATAAGTGCTATAATTAAATGCATCAGTTGTGCAGAATAGAAGAGACCCTCCCAGATCTGCCTTCCTGATAGCACCATCCTTCCTGTCATCTCATTTAATGTGTGTGTGTGTGTGTGTGTGTGTGTGTGTGTGTGCGCGCGCGCATGTGTGAGGAAAAAGAATAATGTTTCGAGACTGTTGGCAGAAACAGATTGCCCTGGATTAGAATTTACCCTAGAATATAAGCATTCAACGATTTTAGAAATCGATTTTTTTGTATGTAATATACATACATCTCACAGAAAATGAGCAACATGTCCTTGGAAAGAAAAAAAATAAAGAAATTAATCTCTCTCTCTTTTTCTTTCTTTCACTCACTCGCTCTCTCAACCCTGTTCCCCAAATTGTAGATAAAAGATAAATGAAAGTAAAATATTAATGAAAAATAGTTTACTTAAATATCATCAACCTTCTCAGAACAAAAAAAAGTACTGATTTAACCACATTTTGTATTTGCCTAAAAAAAACACACACACACACATTAAAAAAAAAAAGACCTCAACCCTGTTACTCATTTCAGAGCAGCATGCATAAAATGCAATAAGACATTTTTGCCTGAGATGGCTTACATCCTTTTTAATAGTTAAATGCTTCAAAGTGGTCCAACAGAAAAGTGTCTGTCCCATGTCTGAAATGAGCTGGCTCCTGTTGCTGCATTAGCTATCTTTGGCCATGAGTAAAGGAAGCAAAATTAATCATGTTGTCTAGGTGATAGATCTGGCAATCTCTCTTCCCTGTCAATCACAGAAACGTGAAAAGACGATTATGGCTGTCTGTGAACTCATGTATGTGGAATAGGGCAGATAGCAATTTCCTTATGAGGAAAAAAGATATAAAAAGATATGGCTGGCTGCATACATGTCTCTCAGAGGAAGCACATGTTAGCCCTTACCCTCCACAGTTGGTGGTTGGTAAATGTGCTAAATGGTGTATCGATATGTAGTATTATTTTATTATGTGTTTATCACTATCATTATAGTATGTGTTTTGTTGGTGCAAAGTCTATTATCTCATTTAGTTTAAGCTGGAATGGCCCAAAAGTGTTGTGAGGCTTTGGGCTGGTTATATAGTGCTTGTTCCATGCAGAGCTTATGGATTCCAATGGGATTACTGAACTCTCACAAATATAATGTTTGTTTTGTGTAAATCTACATGCGGAAAGAAGCTGCTAATGTGATTCAATTGTTCTATTTTAACAAGAAATTATGTTGTCTTGTCATTAATATAAAATACAATTTCATTAATACTTACAGTAGATTTGTATTTTGTACAATTTTATGTCTTAATATAATTTGAACTGATTCACATAATAACATTTACATGATAACATTGTGGTCAAAGGGGATTGACTCACTTTTAGAGCTAGACCCAATGGACATTCAAGGAACTCCACATTCTGGCATTCTCTGCATTGGCTTTATTTTTCCTAGATGTGAAAGAGTGTAATGGACTGGAATTGCATCCAGAGTGTGTTCCCTCCTGGTTGATCCACCTCAACCCTGACCTAGATAAAGTGATTATTCAAGATGAATTAATGAATTTATATTATGATCTTGAGCTGGGGGCAGGACTTTGAGTAGGAAAGGAGGTAAAGATTAAATGAGCCTATCCTGCACCTGAGATGAATGGGAATTTAATTATAGCTTGCATTAAATCAATGCAATTTGCATACATGCATTTTTGTAAATATTTTCTTCAATACTTTTTGCACGCTGTGCAAATAAAATATATTGCTATAACACAATGAAAAAGAAACATCATGAAGAAATGGTATCAATGATCCTCTATGGAGTCTGAGACTGTTTTCAAAGGCTCGTATTATTGTGTATGTCTATTTTAAAGGTGTCATGTGTGTTAAAGTTTTCTCCAACTTTTAATTTTGATTGGATTTGAACTTGAAAATGTGTTATATTTTCAAACATTTATCTTGGCCTCCTTAAACTCATGAACACATCCTGCCAGTTCCATTTAGGAAGACCATGTGAACTCGGCATTTATCCCTTCCACACTCTCAGGAGATTTAGTTGCAATATCAGACTTCCAAGACATTCTGTGGATACTGATTACATAATGGGAGTCAAATATGAACTTAAAAAGCTCTTGCTGCACAGCCATACCGGATTTCCTCCATGCACCATTTTAGGCATTTCATTTTCAAAGATCTTTAATCCTGTTTCATATTAACACGAATGTGTCACAAAAAATTCAAAGACTGTTGATCATAGTCTTTGGAAACAACCGCAATGGGATAAAAGTACTGAAATAGAATATATTCCAAGACACCTTTGAAGATATAACCTCTCTGATACTCTTGTGATGTCATGTGCCGAAAATCATAAGTGGATCTGGCTGAAAGCATGGAGGCATACAGAGACCAGTGACAAATAGTGATATGGATCACTGAATTCGTCCAAGTTCTGGTTACAGCTTGAGCCAATTATTGCTATCATCTTGATCCAATTTGACTGATCTGGTGGGGGGTTTAGAAGAGGAGGTTTGGGGGATAAAGGGCAAATACTGGTCAAATATCCTGAGTGAACAGCCCTCTGAATAAAGAGAGGCAGCCCCCCCCAAATAAAGACCCTGCTCAACGTCTCCTCCCCAACATAGCCGTCCTCTTATCCCCTGCTGAGGTGAAGAGTGTCGATTACAAGGTCACTAAGAAAAATCTGATGGGTCAGAATTGAGTTGTCGTTGATGTGTAGCAGGAACAATTTTACGCTGCTTGAATGCTACTTACATGAAGTTTGTCACCATACTTTTACATTATTTGACTGGGGTCAAGTTCAAGTCAATTTAGAAATTGAATGGCGTAACAAGACTTCAGATTTTTCTGACTAAACGGGTCTGAGAGAGAAAGGTCATGTTTGTCATTCTTAGGATTGAGTTGTCTGATCATAGGATGATTGTCCCTTACCAGTTTACCGCTCAGGAACATGATAAATGGATGTTAAGGCAAGCATTTTTCTCTATTATTCACTGCTTAGTTTGCTGATTAAAACATAAATAACTAGACCCTAGTATTTAACATATATAATATTCATACCTGTTTGCTGTTAAATACAGCAAATACAACACCCAGTGTACTTTTATTCATGCCTACCTACAATTTCTGTATTTTCAAAAGCATACCAGTATGCTTAGGGATAATAGTATCTCAAAAGTAAACTATAGTTACAGTAGCTTGGTTAAATCTGTATTGTACTTTAATGGGCACCTCATTAATATTAGGTTGATCTAAGCACAATGTGTGACTTTGTTGAGATCTCTATTTATTTAAGGTTTAACCTGACAGACAGGAGATTTAAGACAAAATCTCCCCGTCCATATCTCATTTCTGTTCATAAGAAATATGAAAAAATAAGGATATATTTTCAGATGTTCCCTTGATCATTGCTTTACTATTCCCAAGGACAGTTTTGGTGGTGGATCCTTTGGGTGCTGTGGGTTGTAGGGTGGGACCTCCATGGATCAGACTTGTTTGTTTGGCACATTCCATCATGGATGCTTAGTTGGATTGAGGTCTGGGGAATTTGGAGGCTGGATCAACAACCTTGCACTCTTTGCCGGCTAAGTACCATACTCATCAAAGCCAGCACTGAAATTCTTCAGAAAATTTGTGCTACATTGGCTTTTCTGTCTTTCTGTGGGATCGAACCAGACAAGCTAACTGTTGGTCCTAGTAGGCACAGATGAGCCTATGAGATTTTTGTTTTTGTTTTGATAATTATCGCTTACATCTCAAGACAATTAAATCAATCAAAAAAACATTATCTCAAAATATTAGTATATTTCCTAAGAGCAATCAAAAAGGATTTGCAAAGCAGAAATAAAGTCTAGTTATTTATGTTTTAATCAGCAAACTAGGCAGTGAATAATAGAGAAAAATGCTTGCCTTAACATCCGTTTATCATGTTCCTGAGCGGTAAACTGGTAAGGGACAATCACAATTATGTTAATTCATTTCAAGTTTAAGTAAATTACTATTCATACAGTGTAAATAGTGTGTATCTCTCGGTCTAGTTCAGCTCACACATGGGGAGACTGTTTGCTTAACAGATATTGGGAAATTAACATTGACACCATCCAAAGCCACAGAAGGTGATTTATCGAAGCATATTCATGGAAACTTGACTGGAATGGAAAAGTGTGGTAAAAAAAAATGTACACAAGCAACAGGAATGACCGCAGAAGATTGTCAAACAAAGCTGATTCAAGAAATTCATGAGCAGTGGAGTGAGGCTGCGGTCAGCGCATCAAGAGCCACCATGCACAGACGTCTTCAGGAAATGGGCAACAACTGTTACATTCCTACTATGCTGAACCACAGACAATGTCAGACATGTCTTTATGGAGATGCTAATTTTATTTTCCAGCAGAACCGTAGGTGTGGTAAAATGCTGTGAAGTAAGAATGCTTTGAAAGATATTTATCATAATTGTGAGTGAAAGTGAGTGAACAGAAGAAAAAAAATCTAATCTAACAATCAAATCAATATTTGCACTTGTACAAAGTCAGGATTTTTTTTGTGTCAGAAACAGGTGCAATCATTAAGCAATCATAGCAGGCAGGTGCTAATGATCATCAATTTCATATGGAGGTTGAAATACAATCATTTACTGAAACAGAAATAGCTGTGTAGGAGGCTTTAAACTGGGTGAGAAACAGCCAAACTGTTCTACTAATGTGAGGTTGTGGAAGACAGTTTCATGTCACAGGTCATGCACCATGTCAAGCCTGAACACAGCAACAAGATTCACGGTAGCTTTACTGCATCAGCAAGATCTCTCCCAGGCAAAGATTTCAAAGCAGACTGGGGTTTCAAGATGTGCTGTTCAAACTATTTTGAAGAAGCATAAAGAAACAGGCAATGCTGAGGACCATAGACGCAGTGGTCGGCCAAGGAAACTTAATACAGCAGACACATCATTACTTCCCGTTAACATCGGAACTGGGACCCAGGTACACCCATCTACTGTCTAGTGAAGACTGAAGCCAGAAGTGGTCTTCATGGAAGAACTGAGGCACAAAAGCCATACCTGCAACATAGAAACAAGGCTAAATGACTCAACTATGCATGAAAACATAGGAACTGTAGTGCAGAAAAAATGGCTGCAGAAAATAATAGCAAATATTTAATATATGGCAGTAGCAGGCTGGAGAGTGGTACAATAAGTATGGTGGAGATCACTGTCAAGTTTGGGGCTGTAAATTTGAGTTTGGTGTGCTGCAAATGGAGTTGGGGATTTGATCAGGATTAATGGTGTCCTCAGTGCTAAGAAATACAGACAGATGCATCAACATCAGTGAAGCACCTGGTTGGCCCCAAATTTATTCCGTAGCAGGACAACTCCAAACACACAGCCAATGTCATTAAGAACTATCTTCAGAACAAGGAGTCCAAATATTCTTCTGTAGTAGTATTTATTTATTATATTTATACTTGGAAATAGTGAATTGTTTTGTATACAATAATGCAGGCATGTTAAACATATACTGTATAACAACACTTGGACAGATAAAATGGTGCCTAAGACTTTTGTACAGTACTGTACACATATGAGAGACACAACATGTAAATGAGGTCAGTCACTTTCGGTGAGAAATTTTGCCTATTTTGTTGAAGATGTTCTATTTTATTGTTATGAAAAAAAAAATATTTCAAAAGATTATTATTATTCACTCCATTATAAAAGTTCCAAAGGTAAAGGTTAAGCTTACGCTCAGGAGTAGGTGTTTAAAAATAATTAAATTAGTATATTACAAAAATCCTATCACTACTCATAAAAATGTATGCACATTTTTCAAGGCAGCATAGTGGCATAGTGGCTAGCAGTGTGGCCTTGCTCCTCCAGGATCAGTTTTCTCCCACAATCCAAAGACATACAGAATAGGCTAATTGGAGTAATTTTTGTTTAATTGCAAAACATTATGTCATTAAAATAGGTTTTCAAAAGGGTGCCAAAACATTTTTTTTTAGTGAGCCAAAACTAACTTTTTGCATTACATTCAAATAAAATGTGTGAGTTCTTTGTGAATTTTAATATGACAAGGTTAAAATATGATACGCTTGCTGTTATAGCCATGGTAAGACTACAGGCATAAGTCTTTGAGTTTTTTAGACTGACAGTGTTAAGACAAGATAACAATAAGGAAATATCAACATATTCTACAAATGTTATTCTGCTGTTATTTTTACACACATTGGACTATAGCTTTACTTAGTCAACTACTATCCGAACATCCCTGAGCTTCATATTAACATTTCATGACAAGCCATGAACTTAAACCTCCTAAAGTTGGTAACACCACAAGAGTGAACCGCTCACTTGTGATCCTCTTTTTAACCCAGTGACGCCACAACAATATTTGAACTTTGCTACAGAACCAGTCGAAAACATTACTGAACATTTTGATAAAGTTCTGATATGCACATATGGCTGCTAATGTTCTGGTGACCTTGGTTTAGCTCACCTCGGATTGTTATTGGGTTTAAAAAAAAAAGTATCATTTTAAAGTTTAAAATAAATGTGATTAAAACTTCATGCTCAGCCACAATAGAGTCTGTTTCTGATTAGCTAGCAATCACACACACTTTCGCACCCCATACACACACACACACACACACTATTACATGCTACATACAAACATACATACACAGATATGTACTTACCCTTACATGTCTTTACATATCAACAAAATGAGACGCAAAAGCACACAACACACGTAGATAACACAAATAATCACTCACACATAACCTCGTTCACCAGCATGGTGAAAACCTATGAATCCAGAGCTTGCTGAGAGGATCAGAGCTTGGTCGGCACATTATGGCTTTATTAGATTAATTCACGATAAGGATCAGTGCTTTAAACACAGGGTGAGACGCTGGATAGAAACACACTCAGACACTCTGCCAGTGATCTCTTTCTCTCTCTCGTTCTCTCGTTCTCTCTCTTAGTGATTGGGAGTGTCAGCGTTGAACTCCGAGGAACAGTAACTCAGTCCAGAAGGCCCATTCATGACATGCAGAAAATTAGTTCAACATACTGAACAAATAATGGGATAAGTCTGGTCTTATACAGAGGCTGGCTGTGCCCTATGTGTGTGTGTGTGTGTGTGTGTGTGTGTGTGTGTGTGTGTGTGTGTGTGTTTGTGAGGTCGAGCTAGAGAGAGAAAAAGAAAGATAGCAGGGGGGTGAAGTCTGAGAAGGTTGACAGGGTCACAGCAGATACAGTTACCACATCTGCAATAAGGAAGGTCATTCTGCTGTGATAATGTCTCACTTAGGGCTCAGAGAGAGAGAGAGAGAGAGAGAAGAAGAAAAATATAATTTGAATATAATCTTTTTTTAGTAGATATTTCTTGATCTTCTCCATTCTTTTCGGAATTTACTTTTGGTTTTGAAATTTGAAATAAAAGGTGTGGTAAGAAATATTATTTATACTTTATTTGAAATTGAATACTCTTACTTAATTACATTCCTTTCAGTCTTAAATTTTTTTTTTTTTAGTCCTTCAAAGACAGAGCAATGTTCGAGTCAAAGGAGTCTGGGACTTTTGATTTTGTTTAGAAAAACAGAATAAAGAGATTTATTTCTATATATATTCCCACTAATGCTTTTATCCCTGTGTCTTACTAGTGCTTGGATACCACAACGGTACATAAAGTTTTTTATAATTCTCTGGAGCCATCATCGGACTGTCTGCTTCACTTCTGAAATGCTGACCTCCTAGGAACTTCTTCAATGGCCAAAGACATGTGAAAACGGCTTGGAGTGAGGTCAGGAATGTACGGACAATGTGGCAATAACACCCAGTTGGGTTCCTGTAATGTGCAAGTGGTGTTTGTGAGTGATTGCATGTACAGTTCCCACGGACAGATGCAGCTCTTTCACAAGCTGATGACAAGTTATCTGTCGATTTTCAAGGATCAGGTGTTCCAATCACTTAATGTTCACACGAACAACTGCAGTTGGCTCCAAGTAACCTCAGCTGAGATCTTCATTCACAGATGTAGGGTCTTCTTTAAAACGTTTGCATCATTGAAATGATTTCCTGGTGTTAAGAGTCTGTGCTTGAAGTCTTCTGTGAATGTAAATCGGGTTTATGCCTTCATTCATCCAAAAAAATGTATCCAAAAAATTTTAAGTCCTGGTTTGAATCAAACACCCCTTATACTGTACTTGTAAGAGACCTCTTATCCAGCCAGTAACTGAGTGACCATACACTATGCATCAATCAAATATTCAGTTAAGCACCCTGTCATTTCAGTTTAGCATTCAAGTTGATCAGACACAGGAAAAGGATTGGGCTACCTGTACATCATAATCAATCTTCTTGATTAAACATTATGGCTGCTTTAAAACAAGCATAAGCTTCTAAAGACAATGAATAAAAACACTTTTAACATCAAAGATGACTTTTTTTTTTACTTTAATACTTAAGCACGCTTAAAAGTAGAATTTTTTTTTTTACTTTCACTTTTGTACACTTTAGGATACAGCTTCTTTCACCTGAGTAAGATGCTGGGACATTAATTATACTTTTACTTCGATATGATTTCTCCAACTCTGGTAAAGAGTGAGCGTGGGATTGAGGTTAAGAAGGATTTAGTTATAGAATCCTATAACTAACACAATATTCATATAATATATTATAGTCGATGCTAAGTACAGTAGTAACAGGACTGTGTATGTGGTGTCCTACCAACAGTGTGTGAAACAACTGAAGCAAAGAGTAAGATTTCATATTAATAAAGTTTGGCTCCCAGTGGATACAGATCTTATCCCGGGAAGAACACATGCAGAAACAAAAGTATGTCCACTCATACTGCACATCTGCATATGCATTCACACATATGAGCAATTTAATAGAGTACTGTATATCCATTTAGTACCATTTTTTGGGGATGTAGGAGGAAAATTTCAATTTATTTCAATTTATTTATTTCTCTGTCCATCCATTATCTATCCTGGATATTTTCTTATCCTGTATAAGGTCAAAGGTAGCCTGAAGCCTATCCCAGGGAGCTTTGGGCAAGATATGGGGTACGCCCTGGATGAAATGCAGGTCACAAACGCGCCCACACACGCATACACACACACACACACACACACACACACACACACACACACACATCTAATTAAACCCTGAGCAATTTGGAAACACCAAACACGGCATGCCTTTTAGACAGTGGGAGGCAATCAGAGTATCCAGAGAAAACTCATGGGGAGAACATGGGGAGAACATCCAAACTCCACACACACAGGCCGAAGGTGAGATTTCACACCCCAACCCTGGGGGTGAGAGACAACAAAGCTAATCTCTAAACCACTTTGCAACAATTCATTAATTCATTTTAAAGCATTTTACCTGCACATCTAGTAGATTACAAAAAAAAATTACACGCATAAGAATTTTACTTATGACATAACCACTGAGGCATATATGGGAATGCATAATAAATATATTTTCGTTATATTAATATTAATTTGGATTTAATCTTAGATTTAATTTAGATTTCATACTCTAATACAGTGAAACTGCAATTCTCGTAAAGGATAATGGATATTTTTTGTTTTGGATATGGATGGAGAGATTTTGTTCATTAAGGTTAGGAAAGGTCACAGTAAATTAAATAAATAGTTTTTGTGTGATATATAAGAACATTATCATTTTTAGCTTAATCCAACAATAATGTGTGCTCCAAAGTCAGTGCTCCAAATCTGCCCTGATTCTCTTATCTGTGTGTGTCTAAGTGTGAACAGATGTAGCACAATATTTTCTCAGTAAGAAAGAATCTCTGTGCGACAATAACCTACAGCTGAATCAGCGTACTGTCCTGCCATTTGATCACACACACACAGATGCAGTGTACCTGGAGGAAACCCATGCTGATACAGAGAGAACATGTAAAACCTCATACAGAGAGTAACCCAAGCTCAGGATTGCACCAGGGAACCTGGATCTTTAAGATGCCAATTCTGCATACTGCACTAGGCTGCTGTCTTTTGGGTTGTTGATTGTCGTACCACATTTAGTAATACTAATACTGGTGCCTGTGAAGTCCATGTGATTGTAGTTAATACCTTGTTGCAGAGCTGCAAATTTACATTTGCTTATTTTCAAGAATTTTTTTTTTTTTTAAAGGAAGAAATGAACAAGCCAACGGCAACACTGGCAGGAAAAACACCCTGAGATGACATGAGGAGGAAACCTTGAGAGGAACCAGATATAATTTTGCAGACCAGATGTTGTGTTTTTAGAGGTGGCAGCTACATATTACCTTAATGTAATATGCAATCATTAACATTACTAACAATATAAAATGTAAAAAAATTAATGGGCTTAAGGTTAATAATGTTCTCCCGTAATATGTAACATCCAAGCTCATCTGTCAGCATATTTTCTGTGCAATGATTTACAGCCAGAAATAAAACAATTCAAAGCAATTATGTTTGATTACATACTGGTGCTTTCACTCTTATCATGTTTCACTAGTGCCATGGAGTCTAAAGAGATAATGTCAATGACAACTCATACCATCAGTTAAATAAAATAGATATCTAAATCTATCAAAAGTCTGCGGAAAATTCTCCCTTTTCTGACCTAATGTCTTTAGCTATCAAGCATGGGATTTGCTAAAACTGTTACAGAACCTGAAGTGTCTCCATTTTGAACATTTACAGTAATCCTTAGCTGGGATCAGCTGGACTTCAGTCTCCCAATTGATGACTCTTGGCATGTACCATTGAAGCAAAGGAAATGAGAGTGATTTTGGCTCCTCTGAATGCTTTGTTCACATCTCCTGCTATGACACTGTTTTGTGATGGTCCAGGATAACTTTGTGTCAGTTCCTAAAGGTATTGTTCAAAATAAAACTAGTGTAATTTTTCCAGCATTATCTTGCATTTCTTTTTATCTTTCCAGATTCTTTTAAGAAATTAAGAACTTTTAAAGACAAAGCTTCAATACCACAATGTCTGAGTATTATTGCTTCACTTATTTGGCCAACTCGCCAAAATTTCTAGCCCTTCATTACTCACATCTGCTGATACGGTCTGCAGCTATTAAGTACAGACACATGCACACATTTGCAAAAAGAAAGAAAGAAAGAAATTTACTCATTCACTCATCGTCTATACCGCTTAATCCTGTAGACAGTGTCATGGGGCGGCCTGGAGCCTATCCCAGGATATTTAGGGCACGAGGCAGGGGTACACCCTGGACAGGGTGCCAATCCATCCCAGGGCACACACACACATACACACACTCATTCACACACTATGGGCAAATTTGGCAATGCCAATTCTCCATGCACACAGAGGTGGAGATTGAGCCTGGTCGGGAATCAAACCCAGACCCTGGAGGTGCAAGGCGACAGTGCTATTACTAAGCTACCGGGCGACCTAGAAATGAATAATAATAATAATAATAATAATAATAAATGCCATTGCATATAGAAATATAAAATGCTGTGCCTAAAGTGTTGTTTCCACAGGTGATCAAGAACAACTTAGCTCTGTACCTCATACACGTCTCTTTGTGGAACCTGATTCTCTCACAAATACCAGCATGGCAGCTTCTAACCTCTTACTGAACCGGCAACTTAGTGCCTCTCTCTGCCACTCCTTCACTCCCATCTTATCATGTAGCTCGCAGAAGTACACTGAACATTTATGTAGCATAGAAATTCAATTCAAATTAAACATGATGCATTTTATTTATCCTTCCTTATTTCTGTCCACAGTCTCTATGTGTGCAACATTTGATCACTATTCGTACGCTGTGACTCATTTAAGCATTTGTTTAGAATAAATACAGTTTTTATGTTCTTTAGGCTGTTAAATATCTCAGCTTTAACATCTTGTATTTACTTTCTCCCAGTCAACCCTCACCCCCCTACACAGAGATATACACACACAGCCTAAGGCAAATCTGCAGCTATGTCCACATCTGAACAAGCAATGTAGAGGGAGAGGAATGGAAAATAATAATTCTGGACATGCAACACAGCTCTATTTTTTTCATAGACTATTTCTCATAACTAGATTGTACCTAACTATAACTTAGTAGCACAGTTGCATCCTTTATGATAGAAACAAGTGACATGCAATAGTGAAACAATGAAAGTTAAACAATGAAAGTCTCTCTCTCTCTCAATGTTTTTTTTTTTCTTTCTAGTGTGTTGAATTGTTTCTTCCAGCTGGAGTCTGCTCTCCAGTTTCTCTTATGTCTGTGCTGACCCCTGAGATATACACTGCATGTGTGTATGTGAGTAACTGTGGGGAGGGGACTTTTTGAGGTCCAGGTGTTTGGGTTTTAGGTGGACATATGTCAGTTTCGTCGATGGTGGTGGAGCTTGGGTGTGAATAGTGTGTGTGTGTGTGTGTGTGTGTGTGTGTGTGTGTGTGTGTGTGTGAGCGCATGTTTTGTGAAAAAAGGAGAGGTTTCAATTCTGTTCGTTTCCCTTTGAAATCCTGTATTATCCCCATTACACAAAGCAGATAATCTCCAGGGCTCGGCCCCAGCCATCCTTCTCCACCATTTTTTCAGCCTAATTGGGATCTGTCATCACTCTGGTCTTGTGGGTTTATTGTTAGAAGGGTGCTTCCTGTGTCAGATAAAAATAATCAGCCAGTGCTGTGAACACATACATCTAAGATCCACTGGGACGTGGTTGTTCATGTGTTTGTGAGGAAGTAAAGCATTTGGATTATTTTGCAGTAAATTGCTTGCCATTGCCTGCACAGGAATTTGTGGTTAACATAAAGGTGATCCTGCAGTTCTTCCACGTTTTGATGTTTTCTGCTCTCGTGAATATTGCGGAAACTGTGTTTATTTAACCCTGTCTGAAAAAGAATTGCTGTTGAACACCTGTAAAGATTAAAGCATCGACACACTTGGCAGTGTTTGGGAGTTTGGCCAGACATTAAATACAAGCCATTAAAACAAACTTACATTTGCATTTTTAGATCTAATATGATATGGCTAGTTTAATTTCAAAACTGTTTATATAAAATTCAAGTGGGACTCACAGCTCTCAATGCACCACTAGTTAACCTCTAGAGACACTCATGATGTTATCTGATAGTCTTAGGTAATTGTGATGTACTCAGCCAGGACAGGGATATTACCGAATTCTCATTTGTTGCCAGCCATGGCAGTTGGTGGAAAAACACTATTAATCTGTCATAACCTCTATACACTCTACTATTGATTGTTTACTAATGGATAGTAATGTTATGCAATTAAGTTCTGAAATAGTTTTTGTAGTTGATATAAGGATTAAACTATTAATAAGGTTCCTCAATGTCAAAGTGCTTTATTGCCAAACAGTAATGAAAAAAAGGTAAATAATCTTTTCAAACTGAAAAAAGAAAAAAAAAAAAGATCTAATCTGTCTCCCAAATGCATGATTATTCAATTCAATTCAATTCAATTTTATTTGTATAGCGCTTTTAGCAATTGTCATTGCCGCAAAGCAGCTTTA
>JAOVVB010000023.1:10694846-10707847 GCA_028570985.1 Heterobranchus longifilis | reverse complement strand
TATATATATTGTATATATCTGTGTGTGTGTGTGTGTGTGTGTGTGTGTGTGTGTGTACCAGCAACAATTAGTTCATTTGTTAGCTCTTTTATATGAGGACATGACATTTTCTCTCAACTACACTGTCTATACTGTATATCCTTCCACAATCCTCATATGGGGCCCATTAGGTACAATCCTTCTGCCAAACTTCTTCCTGTTTGAAGGCAGGCTTAGCAGGCACTAACACAGAGACACAGTGGGGAAAAATTGCAATGCACACAACAGTAAAGTCTGGAAACCATGCAGCAACATAAGTTTTACTTAGGAAAGATACATTAATAGTTAAGTTTTACAATATAAATAAACTGTTGACCTGTGAGTCTTAATAAAAGGCACATGAATACAGCAATGGTTTAAAATTGTCTATAGCCTGAGATGTTCTCAGGAGACCATTGTCTCTCTCAAAGTTAGTGGCATAAAAACTACAGTAAAAGCTGCTGTATCATGTCATCAGTCTTATTTCACTGATGACTTAGTCTGATTTGCAGGTCTTGCAAAGTTTTTATTATTATTATTATTATTATTATTATTATTATTATTAAGTCAGGCATGTATTGTATTTTGAGCAGAAGCCATCAGGTAGTTTTAAAATTAGTAGCAGCCTTTATTAACCCGGTCTGTAATTGCCAATGCAAAATGTCAGTATTATCTTCCTGAGTACTTTTTCTAAACCTATGTATGTTTTAGATTGTGGATGCTGATTTATTTCTTTGATACAGCTGTTAAAGTTAGGATTTGATTTTATTAGTTTGCTAAGATTTCTGACTTGGTCTTTTGACTTTGTGGCTTGGACTCAAAGTGAGCCTTATGTTTTATGCATGATAATCTGATCTTATAATATTGCATTAGTGAATAGCTACAGTATTGTGCAAAAGTCATAAGCCAGCTCTCACTTCGTCATATTAAATGTACTTATATTATGTAGATTAAGTTAATTGGAATAAATGTTTTACTGTAACAGGCTAATGCCTTAACAAAATTAGCAAAGCCAAGAAACTTTTGCACAGTACTGTATATGCATTGTAATACTGAGGCAACTTGTGTTATAGATAAAATTGTTAAATGTATCTGACTGTCTTCTGAATGGCCATGATGGTAACTATTCTTATCTGAAAAGTGTGCTTAAAGTGAAGGCAAATATTACAGTCACTTTAACTAAGAATTTGGAAGCCCTAGATATCATAGAGGTTTGCGCCAAATCGCAAATGCAGATGGTGACAAATGAACCCGACACTTAAATAAGTTGAGAACCAATCACTTCATAAGAATGATATGTAAAGTTATGGTCAAGAGTGTCAAAAGATCTAAAAAACCAAGAGTTGTTGTTCAGAATAAAATAATAGATCATCCTTGGCTCACTCCAGGTTTACAGTGAGTAGTGCTGGATTGGGAAAGGTAACGCAAGACCAGAGACCCACACAAACATTCTGGAATGTGTGGGCAGTGTGGGTTTGGGCAAACACTCAGGAAAAAGCATGCCGGTTTGGAGCAGACATCCCACACTGCACTCACACCAATATTCTTAAATATAACAGTGACTCCTTTTCAAAAACATGCAAAAATAATTTGCAATGTCATTTTGAACTATTAGTGAGATTTTGATTCATTCATATTTGATCATGTAAAGTTTAACCTGAACATGACACAGGAAAAAAAACCCTGCATGGGATGGAACTCCATCACAGAGCACCATGTGACATCTACTGGCATGTTTTTAAAAGGAAACCAGAAGCCAAGGAAAGCGCACACACACAAACACATATATCTATATATTTTTTAATTTATGGAAAATCAAATAGTTTAGGAATGTGGAAAAAATATATAGATTCCATAGATTAAAAAATATGTTTTTACTGATATTTAAAAACAATATTTGTAATAAATTATTTAAGCTATAATTTCTCTTTTCACAGAAACTCTTGGGCTAACTAGAACAAAGAGTTAAAGTGAAATTTAAAAAAGAAAAAGATAGATAATGAACAAGAAAATTAAAGACAAGAACCCAGAATTTTTGTAACTTAATAATAGTAATAATAATAATAATAATAATAATAATAATAATAATAATAGCTGCTGTATTTGAATTGTTTTGCCTCTCTTTGTCACTCACATTCTTTGGTAAGTGATTTTACCTCATGGAAGCTGAAGCACACATGCCATAATGTGGGAATAACTTTTTTTTTAATTAACTGACGTAGGTCATTCAAAAAGCACATCTTCCTAGGAACTCTTCTTCTTGTTATTCTGTCATTGAGTTCTTGATGAACTAGGGGTGCAGGCTTTTCGACATCCGCAAAAGGCTACAGAATTTACAGAGATGATACTCTAGACGAGAGCAATGTTACACCCACTAATGTAATAATAAACCACAAACGTAATAAACCACAAACATAATGCAAATCTGCATCTCTTAGTGTAATAATCCCAAAAACATAATACATTTCCCACAGCATTTGCTATTACATTTGCAAGAGTTTGTTATGTTTGTGGGAAGGTGAAAATCTTCAGCTTTCAAAATTCTAATAATTTCCCACAAATGTAATGTTTATTATTTTTGTGGGATTATGGCATTAAAAGCCGCAGATTTGTATATTTGTATTTTTGGTTTATTTCTTTTGTGGGTTGTTATTACACATGCTACAAGCAATATGCAAAGATGGATAAAGAAGTTGAAAAAAGGTGAAACCAGCACTGAAGACAAATCAAGCAGTGGGAGCCAATCATCTGTGGTCAGTAACATGAAAGTGAGTACAACATTGCATTGTCAAATGCATCGCTTGCAATGAAGAATATGTCGAGTAGAATCTTTGTATATAGAAAGTGTTACTCTACCAACATGTCAGTTAATTTTAAAAAGGTTATGCCAACTTTTGCATTACTTTCAGTACAGCCCTTGTATATATGCCAACTCTAACAGAAAAGGAAAATGTGAATGAAAGGAAAGGAAAAGGTACAGTTAAACACACTACAAAAGCACAATTGTTTCGTCCTATGTTTAACCTGTTACAAACTGAACTGAATAAAAAAAATACACCTTAAAAACTTTAAAGACTTTAAAAATCTGAGACCACTAGTCTATCACAGAACACCATGTTCTTCTATTTTGCATTCTTTTCTAATTTAATACAACAATTTAATTACAAAATAAATAATTAACAAACTACTTTAAGTAAAATTAAGAATCTTTGAAATATTTAGATTTTAGAGGTTCTTTGTATTCATGTCTCTTCTGCTTTAATGGCACATTCGCCATGAGAATGCTTTATTAATGTAATGCAATCAAACAACATTTATTTCCATCCAAAATCACATTACTTTCTCTCCACACTGTAAAATGAAACAAGTTGACTTTACTTAAAAAAAGTGAGGAAAACCGATTGCCTTAAAATTTAGTAAGTAAAGTAAAGGTAAGTAAAGATGTGTATTAATTTTAGGTTGGCTTAACTTAAACAGTTTGTACAGAAAAGTTGTTAATAAAGTATACAAAAGTACTGTTAACTAAAACTAATAAGTTGTGTTAACTTCTTATTAGAGTTCACGTTACTAGGAAAATATTAGAAAACCGATTGCCTTAAAATGACCAAGTAAGCTGAACTAAACACATTAAGTAAGGACAAAAAGCAACAGCTGAACTGTTACAAAAAAATGTATTCTCTATAGTTAGTACATTAAATTTTAAACACTGTTTTTTAAACATAGGATTAATATTTTTTGGAGCAAAAAGAAAAGAAAAAAAAACTGTGTAATGCCAGTGCAATTGTATAAAAGAAACTGTCAATGACTGACAATTTTTGAGTAACTAATTAACTGAACAATTGACTTCTTAAAACAATCAACAACAGCTTAATGCAAAACTTAATTGTGATAATTAAAAAATTAAAAGTAGAAGGTTCCTGGCTGTCTTCTGCCAAAACAGTCAGAATCCCGATGGATATCCAGGGTAGGTCACATTCACAGGCCTAAAAAAAAAAAAAGCTAAAACGAGAATGAAATTAACACAGTTTAGTGTAAGAAAGAAACATTGACAAGTGTACCAGAGATTTAACTTGTGCAAGAATTTCAGAAAATATTCTTCCAATTGCCCCTTTCTTGGTTTCAAAAATTTCCAAAACCCGAGAGGCATGTTTGTGTTTGCTTGCGTTGAATAAAGTCCAATGAAAATTAAGTAAAAAATAAAAATGGTAATTAATTAAAAACATGCCACCAAAGATCACTGATGCTGAACTGTTTAGATTAGCACAATTCAGCACAATCCTACAATTTGATTAATATAACATCACTTCCATGTGTAATATGATTATAACATGATCGATTGATGTATATTAAGCAATTAAGCTATTAAAAATATGACAAACATGTGCTGACTCACCTTTCCATGTGCTTCTCCCATCAGAATAGTGTATGACCACTCCAAAACTTCTTGTTTTAAGTAGAGAGTACTTGAATCTATTTAGTTTAATAATTTTCTGTGCTAAAAAGTTGAGATAACTTGGTTAAACTTAGTAAGGTCAAAAAACTTGAAATGAGTTAATTTCACTTAATTTTATTAGTCAGATCATCAGTTACATTTTACAGTGAATATTCTTGTATTAATGATGGGAAAGTCAGACCACTGCATAAAGTCTTCTCCAGCACATCCCAAAGATTCTCAATGGGAAGAAGGTCTGGACTCTGTGGTGGCCAATCCATGTGAGAAAGTGATGCCTCATGATCACAGATATATCATTGCATTGTAATCTTGGAATTAAAATGAATTGATGTAAAATCCTGGTCATTCAGTACATTCAGCTGACCATATATTATGGGCAAAATCTGGACTTCTCAGATCACATAACCTTTTTCCATTGCTCCACAGTTCATTCTTTATGCTCCCCAGCAAATTAAAGCATCCTTCCCAATTAGCTTCACTGATTAAGTGGTTTTCTTAAGGCTACACCACTGTTTAATCCAAATCCCTTCTCTTCATATTGTGTGTAAATGCTCTTACTTTTACTATTAAACATCAGTCACCACTACTCACCACTATCCTTCCAGGTTTTAATAATGCATGGACAGTTCTTAACACAATTTTAGTAGTTTCAGCATGTAGTTGTTTTGTTTGCTTGATGCAGGCAAATAATTTGACACTTCTGAAACGGAGTAACATCTTTGCCATAATCAAAGGATATGTCTTCTCACATGGTTGTTTAAGAAACAGAAGCTATTTACTGTTTCCAGGTGAAACACGCAATATTAATCACTGCAGTAATTATACAATGGAAGGCTCTTACATATTTGTTTAGTTAAATCCGAGTGGTGACTCTGTAATTTTTTTTTTTTTTTTGACAGGCAGGTTATGTAGAGTATTAGATGTAAAATATTTAACAGTACTGGACATTTACGTCCTTAATTTTAAATCCTAAAAGACGTCCAACTTTAATTTAAATAAAAATTAAATAATAAATAAATAAGTAATATTAAAAATAAAAATAATAACTCATTTATTATTAATAATAATAATAATAATAATAATAATAATAATAATAATAATCATCATCATCATCATCATCATCATCATCATTAAAAAGGGAGCAATTGTAAGTTTTTTGCACTTTGGCTCCTGTACAACACCACATTGAATTTGAAATGAAACACTCCAGATGTTAGCAAAGTCAAAACTTTTAACTTTAATTCAAGGTGTATGACAGACATGTGGTATTAACAATTCAGGAATTTCCATACACACACAAATGCATTTTGGTGGCTCATAAATAATGGAAGAAGCTGAAAGTCGACTTCGCTCATATCTTGAAGTTCTTTCAAATTCAGAATGGTGGTGTAGAGGCCAAATGGCAAAATCTTATAATTGTACTTTGCTGTATGTACGGAAGGGAAGTTGAGATTATGACATTCAACAGTTTTAAACTTTTTCCTGTGTACTCACTAACATTTCTGCATATTTATGTAATTTACATTTAAAACATCAGTTATCTCTAAATTTTTCAAAAGCAACACTTTCCTTCTATTAATTCCATGCATATTGATGTGATCAACAATGTTTATGAATAAACACATTAATCAGTGGAAGATCAGTAAACGTGCAATTAATGGACTGTGCAGCAACACATCACTAGTTTGAAGTAATTTATCTCCCTCGAGTAAATGACTGAACTGTTTCATATTTCAGACATCAGATGGCAGTATCGAGCTACTCAGTAGGTGTAGGGTTGGCGAGTACGAGGAAATAATGCTAAAAACTGAAAATTTACAACACTTACTGTAATACTGAAACAGAAAATTACATTTTACCTTATAAAATTAAATCTACCTTTGTTTTTCTGCAGTAAACCTTAACCACCTTACTAAACGTATTCCACATTCTTGCAGAGCCCAAATGAGAAATGTTGTCATGATGTGTAAAAAATCTCCACCGTCCGTAAAAATTTCTCTTTACATGTGCAGTGGATACAGATGATGCATGAACGCCAATAAGTCTGACATTGTATGAATAGAAATTAAATACATATAATGCAATAGACTGGCAGCCTGTCCAAGCTGGGATAGGCCCCTGGCCTCATTTGACCCCGTACAGGGTAAGTGGTATAGTGAGTGAGGATTAATTACTTTTAATTTGGTCATGTTTTTGACACTGAACAGACATGGCCAGGATTATTTTGTATTTATAAAATATTATGGAAATCAAGCTCATCACATTTTCCTTCTTAAGTTGACCCATTTACAATTTTCCTTAGGGATTAATAAAAGTACCCCATCTATGTACAGTTGGATTCATAAGTATTAAGACAGTTATGTATTTTGCCTCTGAAAATGACCAAAATGGATTTGAAATTAAGGATATAAAACTGACATGACAAACTGTAGACATCCCTTTTCAAGGTGTTTAACAAAACTTACATTTAAAAATCTACAATTTTTAAATGTATTTTCACAAACTCCAGTTACTTGAATAAAGGCTGACGGTCTACTTTTAAATCACATGTGGATTCAGTTGAAATCCTCTATGGTGGTGTACAGAAATAAAATAAAGATTTTCACGGTACAAATACTCATTAATCCAACTAAACTGGCACTTTAACGCAAGCTATACAAAAAACATGCAGTTTAATAAATAGGGATTTTTTTTTAACTTTACATGTCACACTGGCTGTTCTAACTACTTTGAAGTAATTGGTAGCTTTGACTATTTTTGTGCAACACATACATTAATTTTCCTTGACCTTACATGGGAATTCCCAGCCAAAAGTCTTAATGCACAAGAAATAGATCTTTAAAAAAAAAAATCAGCATGCATGCCCAAAACCTGTCACCCACTTGCCATTTATTATACATCTACTCATCCTTAATAACATGTTGCCATCTAGATATTGTCCAAAAGTCCAAACTCCCTAGCCTCCCCACCCCCGCCCCCCCAAAAAAAAGACACAGAATAGAACCTTTTTTTATTTTATTTTATTTCAATTAGCACATATCTGAAGTGGTGGTGACTTGCTTCATTGGGTCTTCAAAGCTTTTAACCAGCACACACTGAGGGGGAGATCAGAGGATAGAGATTAACAGGCATCCACTAGAAATACTTTAATCTACTATTTACAAGTGTGAGCCTTATAATGGCACTGTGGAAATGTGCCTTAAATGTCTAACCTATCGAAGCCTTCTTGCTTCTCTTTCAGATTCCAGAAGTGTCAGAACATCTCCCTCTCTCACTGGGCCTTTCACATTTCTGATAATGGATCGGTTGCTGTCATCCATGAACTCAACGCGCACCTGGTGGAACAGGACAGAGATGAAACACTACATCAAGAGACAATAAAGATCAAGTTTTTACCATGAAGCCAAAACGCTTTGCAGGTTATAAATCATGATTAAACAAGTTTAAAGGATTTATTAAATATAATTTTAAAAGGATCATCTTTATTAAACTGTTTTCTGAGTGTTACATTACCTAAGGGTGCCCCATAGTAAAAAGGAGAATGTAAGCTAGAATTTATTTTAGCTTGTATTCATTTAAGAATACACCTTATGACAAGCTTTCAATAAAACAAACTCTATAGCTAATGTGCAAAAACACTGAATGCAAGATCACACAATGATCTTTAAGACAGCAGAAATTAAAGAAATTTATATGCTCTACTTGTGTTAATCATTCCAGTTGAGGACACAAAAAATGAGGTAAGAAACATGCATTCCTCAAACTGGGCTTAGAATTAAAAGGAATAATTTCCATTGATTAAAGCATCTTATTTATTTCCTCATTGCCACTGTTGCATTTGTAGATGTTCCATGAGATGTATGCCATCATACTCTGCCCTCTTATTGGTCTTTAGTTGAAGCCAGGCAGAAATTTAATAAATCTTTTGGTCAGATATATATAGTTAAAGAAAAATTGCTGTTAATGTATTACATACAACGCAATGTCGGACGTAGTCTTATTACACAGTAAAAAACTGCTGAGTTGCTGACACTACATTGAGGCATCAACTTAGAAAAGTAGGAATATAATAGCATAAAATAAGTTAAGGCATTTATATTAGTACTTTATGCAGTCATGAATTTTATTTGGGATTTAACTAAAATACAAGACTCATTTCCCCCATATGAGAGGAAATTTAATTATTGTCGACAGTTTTATTTTATAGAAACATTGGTGGTTTTTGAGTTACACAGACACTTACCTGGGTACACTGACCCTGTGAGCCGGTTCTACCGAGCACTTTAGTGACCTGCAACAGATGAAATCAGCACAATAATCAGCACATTTGATTCTCAGAGAGAATACATTATAATTATATATATCCACAGCACAGGTCACAAAAAGGCATAATTAAACAAGGACTAAAAAATACTTTGTAACGTAATACTAGTATATAACGTCTCTGTTCGGAATCTTCCGGAAAAAGAAACCATTTATAAAACAGCGCTGTGGCTAGCGCATGGAGCTAACTTAGGAACAGCGTTAGCCTGATACCACAATCACACCCGAAAAACATACACACTTTATACATAAAGGAAAGTTGCGTTAGCTTATTTCTATCTGCGTCAAATAAAAAAACTGATCTTTAACTACTTCTCAAATATGTAATTTATAACCTTGAACGTAAACTAAGCAAAATTTTTAATCATTCTTACTCTGGCAAGCTTGATAGGCTGCACGCGGCTGGCGTCCATGATTTCAGCTTAGCTGGGAAAGGAAGTCACGTGGTGCGCGGAGACGTTATATACCTATAATAAAAGTTGCATTTTCTCAATAAATTTTTATCTATTTTTTATTAATATATGGTGTTTAATGAATAATTGTTTAATAATTATTTTTTTTGTGAATTTACTATATAATGTATGTGCAAAAAACATTATCAGGCCATATACGTTTCCGGTTCCGGGTCATGTGGCGTGCGCTGAAACTTCATGTGTAAACGATGTTTCTGTAATATACTCCCCTAATGTGCTAAATCATTAATTGCCAAGCTTAAGCTCTAGTGACTTTTAAAATATTTTATTTAAAATAAACATTTGATTCATTACCTTGTCAACTGTATTATGGACAAATGTTGTGTTATATAAAACATGTATAAGTATACCTACTATACATTTGGTAAAATATTTGTTTGAAAGTTTTTTTGTCATTTCTCCTTTGGTTTAAAATTTTCTTTCTAACTGATTTGAAAATATGAATTTTGAACCTTGTGATGGACATTCCGTGGGATGCTATTATTACAGATGAATATTTTTTTCAACATAAATCCACATAATGCTGAATTTAGAATTCTTCATCATGCTTAGGTAAGACTTCCCTTTCCAGAGGTGCCCCTTATTTTTTTCATTACAGTTTAGCCAACAATTAAAAGATTTATAACACAAAAACCACACGTAACACACTTGACAGACAAAGTAACACAGTTGCATTAGCAAAACAAGAGAAAAAGGGGTAAAAACTTTGTGTCATGCAGTTAAGATGATGAATTCAAATTAGTAGATTAAAAAACATTACAGCAACGGGCAAAACTTTATTAAAACTCAAACATAGCAACCTTAAAGGTCTTAAATCTATAGGTGTCTCTGGTGTCTCTTTAGTGTAGATTTGTGTGTCGGATTGAAATGACACACAAATAGTTATTTAACTGATCATAATATTCTGTGCTTACTGAAAAGAGTAAGTATGATAGTCTGTTAGTTTTGCGTCATTTGTTATTTCATAACAAGATTTATGTTCTGTTCAATAAATCTGCACCTTGAAATCTAAGGCTGTGGATCAACTTCAGGACTCTGGGGTGGACTTACCTGGTTCTCTTATCACTTTCTTACTCTCTCTAGTCTGGTGTTGGGTTCTTCTCCAAAATGCTCATTTCCATCTCGTCTTCTTCTCACTCAAATCTTTCACTATCTTCATTTTCCCTTGCTTTTTGTTTTCATGCCATTTCTCTCTGTGTTTCTGTAAATATGCAGCCTTTTTCTCAGGACCAGCATCACACCCTGTACCTGCGCTGCTTCTGGGCAGCAGATAAACCCATTTCTATATTTTAGGGAGCTAAAATACAAATCACTATCAATATCCCATGAAATCATTGTGATATATAATGTAAATCAGCTGACTTTATCCCTTCTAATGCAAAGCATGTTTTTTTTAGGCAATTCTTATTTAATTACTGTGTAATGTCTGTGTAGTAACAATTGTTCATAGACTTCTTTATTAACAGCGCTCAATGTGAACATAAATTATAACAATGAACTGCCAACATAGTTAACTGTGTTAATCTTTGTCAACTGTGTTACAGTTGATGGGTAACACCGGTGACAGGTAACACAGTTGACATTTTGGCCAGTTTAGGGCGTAATGCTAACTGCAGACCTCAGACCATTCACCACATATCCTTTATCAGCTCATGTTTTTATGCACTTTTCCTACATATTGGTAACTATAACATCTAAAGCAAGTTTACAAGAACATGTTAATAACACAGTCAATTAAATAATCCTCTCTATTTACACACAATAATATTGATAAAATATTGAAGATGAGGAGTAGAAATTTGCCACACTATATTCAAATCTCCCTAAAAGGAAGGACTTTGACGCAAACAATTAATGATTCATAGGGAATTTTCCAAACAGTAACACAGTTGACAGAGAATTCTTGGACACACACAGAGTGAATTATTTAATTTACATAATTTAGCAAAATTGTTTTTGAAACACATTTCTCATATTTTAATTATTATTTTGAACAAGCATTTATAAAAAATAAATGTAGGCCATAAAAAACATGTTTGTTAGAGTAAATCTGAAGAGCCAAACCTGAAATTTGAAAAATCGGTTCGCACAAAAATAATAATAATAAATTCCGGCACATAATATTCTTTCCTTTTTTTGTTTTTTTTGCAAAATAAATTATGTGATCTATTGACTAATCATTGCTTTAAGTAAGTAGTAGCTAATAAAATTGTTAAATACAGCCCATGGACATGACATATACCCCAATTATACAAAGAGCCACTGTAACTGTAAAAGCGATTCACAAAGTGAAAATGCATCCCATCTTGAAACTTAAACATTTCTGCAGGGCACACAAATCTTTAATCACCTCTGAACACACACAAGCCTAAGACAAATGCAGAGGAAGGCAACTAAGTACATTTCCTTTTTTCTTTTAATCCTTTAAGTGGGAAATGCAAATGGAGGACTTCTAATTCTACTCAAGTAAAACTAAAAGTAAAGGATTTGTGTACTTTATCCAACACTGTATTTAAATTGTGTTATTCTTTATTTATCCACTGGGGGCACAAAGTACAAAAATCCTTTACTTTTACTTGTGCCCCCCACTGCATAACTGAAGAATAACACATAATTTAAATCAAGTGACTTTGTTTTATTAATTCTGATTTCTGAGTGAAATCTTTTTAAGTTTTATAATTGCAAATATTTTATCACAAAAATTAAATGCATTTATTTATTTATTTGAATAATATTATAATTTAAAATATTTTATCCCAAAATTTAAATGTATTATTTAATAAATTAATTAAATAACCTCTCGCATTCCTGCTGCTGTACCTTTGCAGGCTCATAATTTGGGAAAAACTATGGTAAGGTATTACAATAATGTAATTTTAAAATAATAAACTGTTCTGTGGTATTCGTTTTGAGATAAGAGGTGTGATTACAGTCACATACTTGGTTTTGGATTACACCTTGGTGTCCATTAAATTTCCAATAATTTGCAATAACATAAATTTAAAAAATAATTTTTCAAAAATATTTTCACTTTACATTATGTATACAATATCAACTCATAATAATCTGAGATTTTAAAAAAGTTAGAAATATAGATATTGTGGGTTTTACATTTTTGCTTTAAAAAATGCTTTACATATTTTCTGCTATCTATAACAAGTGATTAAATGAAGGCCCTTTGTGCCACATGGAAACCATGTGATCGCCATATACGTATTTGTCTTTTACAGTTAAATTAATAGATGTGAGTGCTAAGCTCATGGCTCCTGCTTAAACTAGTTTACAAGAAACTTTACGTGCAATAATGTTAAAATAACTGTGCATTTTTGAAATCTCATCAATCTTTTAAAATGTAAACAATTTTACAATTTTAAATTTGACTTTAAATTGTGGCTTAGTTAAATGACCATTTTTTTCTTACTATTTCAGGTTCATTCTGATGGGTGACATTGTGTTGTTTCTTGCTTAGTGCAACAGCTCCCTAAAAGGGCTGTGCTACAATACACCACTTTGGTGTAGACCCAGGATTAAGCAATGGGAGTAAGCTGTTTTGTTTTTTGTTTTTTTTCATCATAGATATACCTCAACTATAAGAGACAAAATAAGAAAAAAAAATCCAGAAAATCACATTGTAGAATTTTTAAAGAATTTATTTGCAAATTATGGTGGAAAATAAGTATTTAGTCAATAACAAAATTTCATCTCAATACTTTGTTATATACCCTTTGTTGGCA
>JAOVVB010000023.1:10648772-10659831 GCA_028570985.1 Heterobranchus longifilis | reverse complement strand
GTTCTCAGTTTATCCTGTGTATGTGATTTCCATGAGAGAAGCAAATCTATTTTTAGACATCTTGGATAAGAAATAATGGAAGTTTAATAAATATATTTGCTTAGATAATTATACTACTATCAAAGAAATAAGATGTTTATTTCACTTCATACCACAGATGAAGAGTAGCAGCGAGAGTGAGCCTCTCTTTATTTAAAGAAATGTTAATGCTGGAAATGTACTTGTTACCATTCCTTTAGATGTTTGCCTTACTGGACACAAGGAAAATTTCATTTCAAAAGCCTATGGGAATGTAGAGCTTTTTTTTTTTTTGTATGATTGTTTCCAGCCCTAGTATCTCAGACACACACACTTTACAGTAAATGTGCATTATCTGCATGTCTGTACATAGTTACTTCAGTCCATGTAAAATGTTGCTAAGTGCTTGTTTAGTGAGATGCAAAAATCTGAGAGGTGATTGTTATAATTTTTTTTTTTTAAAGAAGATTTAACGTTCATCAATCTGTTGGTTAATTCAAGATGTAATTATCCTCGGCTCAGCATTTACATGTTTACTCTTTCTTCCCTTTAAATTAAATTTGATTTGTTTCATTTCCATAACATTTTGTTAAGGCGGTGAAAGTCATTTCGCTGCAGACTTGCAAACACTGTGTGCTCTGCTACTTTCGTACCAATGTGCCTTTAATGTAAAAAAAAAAAAAAAAAAAAAGAAATTGGAATGGCTTCAGCTAGCTTCACTTGAAAAGTACAAAATTTCTTAAAACCATGTCTGATATTGCAGGGATACATTGTTTTTGAAGCAATGAGCTCACCCCTTGTTAAGGGTATCATGAATCTGCAATAAAACCAGATGGCAAACTATACTGATCAGTTAGTTGATCAATACTTTTGTTCAGTGTTCAACATGACTCGTTTGTTCAAAATAAATGATTTGATTGAACCTTGTCAATGATGGTACCATTTTTGTTAGTAACCACTAAATTATATTTCTGTTCTGTTGTAAAATAACATCTGCTTAGGTGTTTTTAGTTTTTTTTTTTTTTTCCTTGATTGAATTGTCCTGTTTAAACCTTACTGTTCTGAAATGTCCTGTTTAACTCTTAATGATCTGTTAACTTTAAAGTGTCTGTGCAGCTACAAGCCTTACAAATTGTTGGACTTTTCAAACCGACTTGTTATTGCAAAACATTGCAAGGAAGTGTATTACTTTGATGCTAGGGCTGAGTTCTTATTAACAGTTTAATTATATTCATAAGCAGTTATATATTTTCTGACCTATTTATAGGTGTCACTTGCTTTATAGGCAATAGCAGGTTTGTAACACTGCCGACAAGATTGCTGCTTGCTGGAGACAATGGTCATCTTGACTCAGAGTCAGGTTTGTGTTATTCCAAATAGTTGATTATGATTATTTAAAGTAATCAATATTTAAAGTTTATCATTTTTTTTTCTTTATATACCGGTTCAGTCACATTACATGGGATCTAACATTACATGAGGGATTCTGCATTCATAATGGGGACTTTCACAAGTCGCCAATTTACTCAACTCGATTGACCTGTGACAAGTTAATTTTGGTAACAGTGTTAATGAAACACTTATGTAATGTTATATAAAAATTTGGGGATGTTAGTTTATATACATTCTGTAAATTAGGAACATCATATCGCTCAGCTGTTTTATGCCCAGCCACCTATTTAGTGAGAGTGGTTATTATTTTAAAGAACCAATTACATCCAACTTATTTTGTATGGAATATCTATTAGTCTCAGTTGTTTGTCATACAAAAAAAGCCAAACCATGACAATCTTACTTTAAATTATCTAGACTGCTAAAAAGGATGGGAAACTGGGTGATCTATACCTGTAGTGCCCCACTGGTTCAGCCTTGTTATAATAGGCACAGATTATATCTTGGCAAACAAATCCTGAGGTATTTTATATCCTGGAAGTCAGTCGAGCAGTTTTACCACCCTCTCATGATGATGCACGCCACGAGTCCGCCCAACAATATACTGTATAAGCTATTGATTGTTGAGCATCTGAAGTGTTTCGTGGGTGCTTTAGTTCATCAAAGTTCACTACAATAAATGTACCATGCATGTATGAAACTATGACCTCATGCAACCTGTTCATAAGGATAGTACCTTTCCATTTTCATACCATGGAATGTTGCTGGCTGATGAGTAACACTCTACATATCAAAGCTCTGGCTAACCTTTAGAATCTTCCCTGCAGTAAAGGTTTCCCTTGGTCACGGGGGACTTCCCTGTTACAGATTTTTAGGCCGAACTCAAGTTTAAACCTTATTTCCACTACTCTGGTTGCTAACTTTTTCTGTCATTACCCACAGTGGGTGACCAGAAAGCCTTGTCCAGAAACTGTTTTTACTGCTTTATCCAACAGACCATTATAATGATTTTAATGCTCCTGCCACTGACCTGATCGATTTGTCTTGCTCCATCGTCAGGTACTTCTATCCTTACAGGTAGAGGATTGTGCTCTTTTAAAGGGAGCATCCCACATGTTATGGGGGGGAAAAGAATCTTTACCACAGATGTCGGTGAGGTGGAATCCCTTTTATTTTCCAGCCCTCTAATGCTGGAGACTCTGCAACCTTCACATCTCCATGAAGCCAAGAAACACCCTTGACCGAATCAAACCCAACCAATCAGACCCGTCTATCGTTGTATACAGACCAAGACCATCCCAGATATCCTGCATTAGTTCCCATGACAAGTAGCACAGCACATATTCATACACCTACATACAAACTAGGAGAGTGCTTCTAGTCTAGATAAGTGTACTTCCATGTCCACTTGATGATACTATGTATAAAAAAAAAAAGTAAAGAGTTGGTCCACTGTACCATTACCTGCATAGAACCAATGTTCCTTCCAAGTCCTAGGGTTAACTGTCGGATGAAGTCTCCTCTCTAGAATTCTGGAATAGACATTGCCTGGAATGCTGAGCTGCGAGATTCCCCTATAATTGGTCTCTTTTCAACTAGGCTTTACTGTTGGCACTATGCCAGCCCAGTGTAGGTGGCATTATCTTGGTGTTTGCCAAACCCAGGTTCTTCCGTCAGACTGCCAGAGACGTTTGATCCATATCTCCATAGATCACGTTTCCATTAATCCAAAGTTCAGTAACCATGTGTTCTACACCACTCTAGATTGCATGATGTCAGATTGTTCATTGTGATCCTAGGCTTGCTGCTGTAGCTGATGGGCCTTGGAATCCCATTTTGTGAAGTTCTTGTTCTTTGTTGGGTTGAAATCCAGTAGGTGTCTCCAGTACTTCCACACACTCTATTTTCTGTTTGTTCCCTCTGCGCCTTTTGCTGGAATTGTGTAAATTCTTTACACATGTCTTGCTTATAATGCTTCCAAACATATTTTGGAACACTGTAGTAAAGATGCAACAGAGGACAGGTGATTTTTACACACTATACTATAGCACTCTATGAACTTTGCTTTTGGCTGAGCTGTTTTTGCTTCTCGATGCTTCCATTTCCCAATAATAGCATTGATTATTGGGAGGTCTAGCAGGGCAGAAACTTAAAGAAATTGACTTGTGGCAAGGGTTGGATACTATGACAGTGTAATTTTTAATGTCATTGAGCTCTACAGCACTATCTGTTCTACTGCTAATGTTTGTCTAGGGAGATTGATTGTAGAACTGTTGAGAATAAGTTGCTGAAACGCAAACTCAGTAATTGAGAGGGACATTCTGAGCTATTTTGTGCTCATACTCATAACCTTCAGTCTCAGAACAGCCTTAAATCTTCATGTCACGGATTCCACAAGATGTTAGAAACATTCATTTAAGAATCTAATTCATCCTGGTATCAAATAAATTCAGCAGATTATTTAAGTGCACTTTTCTTCTCTGTTAATAACAGTAGGCAAATCTCTGTTTTATGGAAGCCTGGGGATTGATTCCATGACTGCGAAGTCAATGCACTCTCAGGGGCGGGATCTTAGATCAAATTAAATAGGTAGGGTTGAGTCAGGAAGGGTATCCGGTGTAGAAACCTGTCCCAAGTCACACACAGGATGTAAATCAAGTTACCAGTTATGGTGAATCCTGGGAGGTGCAGAGGGAAAAAAAAACAGCCAAGTGCACTTCCATGCTGAGATGCTCAGTTTTACCACATTTCAAAGGTGTTCAACTGGATTCATATGTGACACGGTTCATTACGCAGGCAATTGCAATTAGATGATGTGTGAATTATGGCAGGTGGGACAGTGGCTTAGTCATTAAAACTGTTGCCTTGCACCTCCAGCTGATGTGTTCATGGATTTTGCATGTTCTCCCCATATTTGGTGGGTTTCCTTTGGTGGGTGTTTGGAATCCTCCTCCAGTCCAAAGACATGCAGATTTGGGCTAATCTGCATTTAAATTGGCCAGTGTGTGAGTGTCTGTGTGCGCGCCCTGGATTAACACTCTGTCCAGGGTGTACCTCTCTTTGTGCTCCAAGTCTCCTAGGATTGGCTCCAAGCCCCCCGTGACCCTGTATACAGAATAAGCGGTATAGAGTGAGTGAGTAAATTGTGGTGATGAAGGAATGCGCATGGTCAGCGACAACACTCAAGTAGGCTGTTACATTCCCTCAATGAATAGGTGTCTCAACAGGCCCAAAGTATGTGATGAAAATATTTCCCACACCATTACATCACCTCAACCAGAACATTGACACAGCATAGATTATTTCCATTTTCAATATTGTGTTAATAGGCACAATTCAATCATTAAAGAAAAGTTCAGTTTCATGTGATTTTTGTATGTATCTTTGTGTACTCAGGATGCATAAATGTCTGTTCCTTTAATCATGATGTTTTTGTCCTTGCTCATGTTTTTCTTTTCTCTTAACCTTGGCCACTATCTATAAGGTCTAGAGTGTGTCCTTTGCACATAGACATTGGTATAAAACTGGTTCTGTCCAACTTTTGTTTAGACTATAGAGTGCCTGCAATAAAGCACCTCTTTCATTATATCAAGGCTGTTGGTGTCCTGATTCATCGGTTATCTTAATTCTGATGAAACCGCAGTATGTTTGTGGTCATTTAGAAAGATACCTCCTATGCGCCTTTTCACAAATTGAGATTCATCAGGCACGGCTATGTTGTTTTTTTGTTTTTTTCCCCCAGTTTTCAACTGCCTATTTTTGGGGAACCTGTTTCTTATGTAGCCCCATTTTTGTGTTCCTAGCTGTGGAGCCTGATGGGGGTCTTCTGCTGTCATGATCCATCCATCTCAAGGTTTGATGTTTTTCTGCTTACTGCAGAGCAAGTTCGAACAAGCCTTGGCATTTATTGTTGACCTCTCTTTATCTTCAACAAGATGTTTTAATCGAATATTTTTTAATAGAAATACTCAAACTAACTTATCTAACACCAATAATCATGCCGTGGTCAAAATCATTTAGGCATAGATGAAATGCATGTATGCCTTATTCCCCAATAACCAAAAACGGCAAGTTCAGCACCCCAAATATAATGATGGATTAAAATGAATATCTGTTATAAAACATGATAGTGGTTGACTTTCTCGATTCAATGTAATTCCCAAGCAAATACTGTAATAAAATTCCCCTCCAATGTGTGAGCAATGTAAAGAACGAGTAAAAGATGGCAATTTTAAATTGTTGATTGGTGGACAGCGTTGTTTTGCAATGTCTTCTCGCCTTAAAATTAATGTGAAAGGACTTATTTGCAAAGAAAAAGGATGGCCGGACATTCTCCTTCAGGATTTTTTGGTAGAGGAAAGAATACATGGTTCCATCAATTATGGCTAGTTGTCCAGATCCTGAAGTCCAAATCCTTTCTAGCATAGGCCAAGTAGGTTTTGATGGCTTTTTCCCCCTTAATAAATGAAATCATCATTTAAAAACTGCATTTTGTATTTGCTTGGGTTATCTTTGCTTGGGTTATCTTTTAAGTTTGTTTGATGATCTGAATAAAACTGCAGAAAAATAAATAAACAAAAATCAGTAAGGGGCAATTACTTTTTCACTGCACTTTGTCACAGCATTGGCTGATTAGATAATCAATGAATTGATGCATTTAGAATGTAATCCTTAAAATCCATTCCAGGGTGGTTGGTTTCAACTAAAGTGTCAAGTCAACTATGAATGCACGTCAGTAAAAGTTTTGCTTTGGGTACTAATGTCAGTAATGATACGTGATTGCAATTTTATATTCTCAAACCCGTGGTCATGTTTGATCAGCTAAAATCGGGAAACTTTGCATTACTAACTATTTCCAGTAGGGGGCTCTGGTACGTGGCTCTGCGTCAGAGACTCGCCAGGAACCGGAAACACGGCGAAGGAGAAGAAGCAGAAGCGCAGGAGGCTATTAGGAAGATGCGTATGGTCAACTAGGTTTAATAAGCTTGTCGTTTAGAAATTCCTTGCGCTTCTTTAATCGCGTTTTCTTATTGTAGTAGGAATATTTAACCAGCCAAGATGTTTAACAGAATGACAAGCCTGTGGATGGGTGATGTAAGTTTCAATTAGTTTTTTTTTCGCCTGTTTGCAACATGTGCTAGTCAGCTAACAAACGTTAGCCAAACAGCTGACTAATAAAGACGCGCTGTGGAGCTACTTTATGGCGTTTATGAAATGTATATAATAACTTTTGTTTGTGTTTTCTTGTGTTGAAAATGTGATTTACACATAAACCTCATTGTGATTTAGTACATTATTAAAGCGCCGTCTGGGTTTCTTTGGCCTGTTGAGCTAACGCTGACTCGCAGAAGCCATGTTTAGTTGCTAAGCTAGTGTTTGGATTTTGTGTTGAAATGGCAAAAGTTATTTCTATGTCAATACACTCTCTAGAGAAAGACCAAGATGTTAGATTTGAAAATTTTAATACAGGTTCTTTAAAAATAAAAGGTAATCAAGAGATTAATAATATAGACAAATGCTGATCTTGATACATAAAATGTCAATTGTAATACACATACAGTATAATGGCAATTCACGATGAACTGAATTTTATTTTATTATAAACAGTTACACAAACCCGGCGGGGAAAAAAGGTGGGCGGTGGTTTGGAAAGAAATAGCATACATTCCTAAAGTCACATGATTTATGGTTGTTTTAGATAGTTTCTGAGACATAACAATAATAATAACAATTATATGAGCAGTTTGAGTTCTACATATTTGTGTCATCATTCCCATACTCTGTGGTCACATTGTGTATCAATTGTCTAAACTTTGGTTCTTCATGACCTATCCTCAAATGAACAGTTTGATGTCTGAAGCCTCCTACATTCTGGGGGGAAAACAGCCTGGTTTAAAAAAAAAAATTTATTTATCCGCCATTGGCCAGTGCTGTGTTGCTGCACAGTCTCTTGAGTTTTAAAGATTAACCTTCATGTCTTTCTTTATACAAGAGCCGTTCACTGTGCGAGACGGTTTTTTAGCAGGGCATGTGCGAATGTTATTACGCCCTTCTTATTCTTTTTATGGCAAAATTTTTATGGTAGCAGAATAAACAGGAGCGGTAGAATTATAATGGATGTATGGCCACATGAGGTTCTTCCACAAGTACCTTGTGCACTTTAATTTATATGTTTTTAAGCTGGACAATCTGAGAAGTCAGTAATTACATTGTTTATTCTTTTGCATGTTAAAAACTAATAGAAGGATAGCTACAGGGTTTAATCATGTCCTGCAGTTGATTTAATGGGGAGTGACACAAATAATATATTAATTAGCATAGAGACTGCCCCAAAACATGCAACTAATCTCAATAATCATTTTAAGTTAATTTATTATTGCACTTATTGCTACGAAAAGTGTCTTTTTTTTATTTTTTCCCTTTTACTCCAGTTAATAAGTCTAATGTGTTTTACAGTTAGACCCATACATGGATGAAAATTTCATCAAGCAAGCCTTCAGCACTATGGGGGAGACAGCCTACGGGGTTAAAATCATAACACATCGGGTAACAGGGTAAGACTCTCTGAAATTTGTTAAGGCATCTCAGCCTTTTTACTTTTTTTTCTTTCATTCATTCATTTATTTATTTATTCATTATGCTTTTACTTCGTGTTCGTTCCCACAGAGGCTCGGCGGGATATTGTTTTGTGGAGTTGGCAGATGAGGCCAGTGTTGACCGCTGTGTCCAGAGGCTCAACGGCAAGCTTGTCCCTGGATCTAATCCTGTAAGTGACCAAGTTTGCACTCATGATGATGATAATATGATCATGGTGATGATTAAGATAAACAGTATACCATTTATGTTTTGATATTGTTTCATTATTGATTATAGATTATTTAACCAAAGCTTGGCCCCCACCTTAAAGTACAGACAGTATTAGTCAAAAGTTTGGATACATCTATCTTTAGGTTTTGTTTCAATTATTTTGTTTATTATTATATCAGTACTAGTATGACTGGGCTATACTTAATATAAATAATAAATTTGTGCAATTCAGTTGAGTACAGTGAATAAAATGCATACAAGAAGTTTAAAATGCAGATTTTTTTAGTCAAGCTCTGCAGTCATGCTTTTCTCAGGGAGAATTATAATCAAGCAATAATCACACTTGAGGTTGTGTCGTTATCAGCATGGCTGTAATGATATCCAGCACAACAGTATGGCCTCAGGTGTGATATTCCTTTCATACAATAGTTATTCAAACACATTATGATTTGTTTATTTTACTTCTCCAACACATTCTTCCTTTTGCCGTAACCAACTAACTGAGACTGGCGAAGCTGGTGACTGATAGATAACCAACAGGGCTGAAATTAGTTTTAAATTCTTCCTTTTACCATGGCACCAAAAGTTGAGGAGAGTAAACCATGGAGGTGGTGAACAGTCCTGTACATCTGATAATTTTGCTGTGTAATTAACCATTATAGCATGTGATGCGAATTTATACATATAGTTAACGTCCCAGTGCTGTTACTGTCCATTATAGCCACTTAACCCTCTACTCCAATCAAATTACTCTGTCGGCACAAGGTGTAGTATAATGCATGGAAAATTATGTCCTCTTGATACTTTTGGCCACCAGAGTACGATAAGGTATATATTACTTCTAAAATCTCTGATCGATTTAAAATTGATTTTAAAGGTTCATACATCTGTACATTTAATCAGATGTGTCCAAACTTTTAACTGGTAGTGTTTTCAGATGCAGTCCCATGTGTCGTTAGTGTTCAAGTCACAGAGCTTAATTTTTTTCCAAATCAAGGTGGTTGAGGCTGTTTATATAATGACTTTGTTTGAAGCTGGTGAATAAACTGGTCAGTGTTAAGAACGAAGAGATAAAGCCTTTACTGTGTGAAGGAGGTATGTAATCATACGTATGTATGTTTAATTTTCTTTTCTTTCCAGAGAAATAGTTTTCAGGTTTTTTGTATTTTAATGGTTGTATTATTGTTTGATGATTTTTTTTTTTCCTTTTTTTTTTATTTTAGCCCAGAAAGTTCAAGCTGAACTATGCAACATATGGGAAAAGGCCTGAGCCTGGGTGAGTTATTCACATGCTTAGTGCCACCCCTTTTTATTACATAGCTGACAACAAAGTTGTGGTTTTACTTGAATGCAAAATCCTTACAATCCACAATATCCTGTACTTATATGGTTCTTTTGTGTCTCAGGCCTGAGTTCTCTGTCTTTGTTGGAGACCTGACGCCAGAAGTCGATGATTATCAGCTGCATCAGTTCTTCCTGAAAAAATACCCTTCATGCAAAGGAGGCAAAGTTGTCACTGATCCCTACGGAAATTCAAAGTATGAACACGTTCTTTTCCGATCCTGATCACCTTACTCATTTTTTTCCCCCAACCAATATGCAGTGAAGAGAAACTTGTTGCCAGCACTGTTGTGATTTATGAGCTAGTTTTTTTTGCTTGATATTTATTCTGCTTTCCCAAAAAGGGGCCAAACTATAACATGGATGTGATTTGCCTTTGTTACATCTGCTAAAACTATCGTTTTTCCCATATAGGATAAGCAAGAGCAGCTCACAAATGAAGTGATGCTACTTCATGTTAAAAGTAAAAGAAATGTTCTACCGTCAAATTAATTTCAAAATTGTTTTACCATTCTTAACAAACTTTGAAATATGTATTTATTGCTGCATGGTGCAAAGTGTACAAATGCTAACATTGCATACTGACACTTCAGTGTTGTTCTTAATGACACAGGGGCTATGGCTTTGTGAAGTTTGGTGATGAAAGTGAGCAGAAGAAAGCCCTGGAGGAGTTCCAGAATGCTACAGGTCTGGGTGGCAAAGCCATCAGAATCAGCATCGCAGTCAATAAAAGGTAAATGTTTTTGGAAGGAGTGTTCTCGTCAAAAAATGTGACATGACTGCTGTGATCATTTTATAAAGCATAGCTAGATGAAAAGACTGCTAGATGTGAGGCTCAGAGTTCTTGCTCAAGAGGTTTAGATGTTTGTTGCATTTGCAACATGTAAAGGGTTTATGATGCATGCACATCAAAGTTCTAACTGGCCTGTGGGTTCTGCCAAAAGCTGAGAATGTCACTTTACTAAAACTGTTTGTAATTTAACGTGCAGCAACAAAACAAACAGCTACCACAACCAGAGTCACAACTACAACAGCAATTACCAGCAGCAGTACTATCAGCAGCCCTACAACAATTACTACCAACAGTGGGGTTACGATCAGTACAGCGGCTACAACTACGGCTATAACCCTTATGCAATGCCTCCTCCTGTTCCTCATGGAATGATGGGACCGCCCCCGCCAATGGGAATGCCCCCTGTCCCCCCTGACATGCAGACAACCACCGAGGTAAGCAGTGATTTATGTTTTTAAAATCCTATTTGACAAAATGTTAGGCCTCCGAGTGGCGCAGTGGTAAAGCACTCGCCCTATCATTCGGAGATCGTTGGTTCGATCCCTGGGTGATGCTGTTACCTCTCACGGCCAATCTAGGCCTCCGGCTGAGCTCTCTCAGTGGGGAGGGATGAGAGGTACTCAGTGCTCCTACATTAATGACGGCTCTACAAGCCAATCAGGGGCGTCTGTGAGCTCGCGCAGGCGGAGGGAGCGGATAGCGCTGTTC
>JAOVVB010000023.1:10626866-10636912 GCA_028570985.1 Heterobranchus longifilis | reverse complement strand
AATATTCAAAAAACAAAAAAAAAAGGGGGGGGGGGGTGATGAGTAGAAAATGAAAAAGAAAGAAAATAAATGGGGAGAATCAGAGTCCAGAGAACCTGAACTGGGAGGCTTGTCAGGATAATTCAGCACACGTTAGGTATCAGTGTCATCAGAGAAGTTGCTGTGTGTGTGTGTATAAAAAAGTATTCTGCAATATTTACAGATGAAATCTCATATTTTGACAGGCAAAAACATATAAACATGGTCAATACTGAGATTTAAGCCAGAATTCCATATTCAATACTCCTGTCATTCCAGGCACTTGCGACCGATGTCCACTGTGTAACGGTGAGTGAATCCGTTTCTCTGTCCTTTATTAACTCAGAAGTCGTTCATCTTCTGCAGGTATTTCAGTATGGAGTCCATGCCCTGTGGGGAGCCCCAGACCCTCTTTAGTGCCTCACACTCCCGCTCGTTAGCCTGCTCCAGGGAGGCTCGGTTAATGTTCCGCACCAGTGCTTTGGACTCCCGCAGAACCTCCAGGGTTGACGTGGTGGAGAGCAGCATCATGCAAATGAAGTGAAATAAAATACAAAAGGAAAAAAACATGACTTATGGATGTAGATGTACTGGGAAGGTATTCATAATTATTTAAAAAGATACAAAGATTAAAGTACATTTCCTTCTAGGTTATGAAAAACAAAAACTTTTTTTTAACTCCAAAGTGAAAACTGAACAGAGAAAGTGCATCTTAATGTCAGTTATGCATGACTAATGGAATGCACAAAACAGGAGAAAATGAAAAATATGAACCAGATAGCATGCAGAATGTCAGTGCAAAAAAAAAAAAAGGGATGACTTACAACTGAATTACACAAGACTAGCTCTCTAATGCGAGCCATGACCTCCTGGGCGAAGGTCCCTGGCCAGAGCACCTGGGACACCAAGCCTTTAGCACATGCCTCCTGGGCAGTTAGCTTTCTCCCACTCAGCAACATCTCATTAGCCTGAAAAAGAGAAGTAGTTTGTTCAACTTTAACTGTGCTTATAATAAAAAATAAATAAAGTGATGATACAGAACATCATTACAATGTCTAGTTGTATGTACTAGACATGGACATGTGCAGCTGTTTTGATAGACTGAAAGGGAGGTTAGGCATTTAATTTTTAATGTTAAGCTAATATTTCATGAGACCAAATTTAGCTTTGATTACGTGTGCGATGTGATTTTAATTCACTTGTAAATAGAATTCCTCAAAATCGCAGAATCACTCTTTCACAATGTGAGTATAAGAATATGGCCGTGTCATCATAGAAGAACAAAAAAAAATGCATTGATGAGATTACCTCATGATTAGGTACATTCAGGTAGTCAGCTGACTTCATTTTAATGCGACCAATTGTTTAACTGATCTCTGTCATGATCATTCATCATCCTGACCACAAATCGCTCTAACTGACCTTTTGTCCCCAGTCTACACACAGTAACCCAAAAAGACAAAGTGAAATCTTACATTTAAAAACGTATTCAGACCCTTATTGTCAGTACTTCATTTGTTGTAGTTGGTCCTTCAGTTGCTCCCATCGAGGGGTTGCCCCAGTGCACCATCTGATGCGTATAACTTTATGCCGGATGTCCTTCATGACGGAACCCTCCCCATTTTATCTGGGCTTGGGGCTGGCACTGCATCCAATGGCTGGGGTTGGGGCATTGGGTGGGATTTGTACATCTCTATATTTGACACCCCATCCTTTCCTCAAGTTTTACCAATCTCCCCATCTTGCCCTGACAAGCACTCCCACAGGATTATGCCTTCACCATTCTCGCTTCACCGCAGTTGATAAGCAGGATCTGGTTTTGCTGGATGTAGGATTTTAGGCCAAAATTTTTTTGGTGGTTTAATTAGAAAAGTTCTTTCAATGCTTTTCACATGCATTTTAAAAATCGAAATGCATCCATACAGACGTTCTGGTCTGATCCGACAAATTGCTAAAGATTAATGCTGGCTTTGATAGAAAGAACACAGTGCATTGCTACACTGATGTATGGGGCAGCAAGACCCAGACCATTCTGAGTGCACATGTTGTGGAAGACATGGTCAAAAGGCAGTATGATGACCTGGGCAATGTTCTGCTGAGAAACATTGGCTTCTCATGCTCATGTAATATTCAGACACCTATCCAAGCATTGTTGCAGGCCAAGTACAGTGTTCACTAATAAACATAGCTGGATAATGCACCTTGTCACACTGTAAAACATTTGTTAAGGAACAGTTTGAGGAAGATGACAGAGTTCAAGACATTGACTTGGCTTCCAAATTCCCCCGATCTCAATCTAATCAAGTATCTGTGGGATGTGCTGCATGAACAAGTCAGATCCATGGAAGCACAGACTTGTGACATAGATAACCTAAAATATCTGCTGTTAACGTCTTGGTGCCAAATAACACATCACACCTTCTTAGGCTTTGATGGTTCAGAGCTGTTTTGGTGGCACAAGGGGGACCTACACAATATTAGGCAGTTGGATTCAATATTATGGCTGGTCAGTGTGTACACCAAGTGAAGTGGAACATGGATGAATAACAATCTTGCATTTTAGAACATGTTTATAGATACTCACTGATGCAACTCCCATGATGTGAGGGAATGTTACAGAGGAACATGCATCTGGGGTCTGTCCAAAAATAGCATATGGGGTTTGAAACCAGGCCTTCTCATTGGCCCAGATAACATCACACAGAGGCAAGATGGAGGCTCCAAGTCCAACAGCAGGTCCATTTACAGCAGCAATGATTGGTTTCTTAAACTGGATAAACGTGTTCACAAATGCCCTGAGAAGAGATAATTGAAAAAATAGTAGCTGTAATACTAAAGAAATGGCTCCTGATGACAATTTGAGGTAAAAGGATCATATATTTCACGTTGTTTAGACAATGCTTTTGTTCCCTTTTATAGACAAAATATGTAACAAAAAAGGCAGAAAAAAAGATATTTGACAGTGCAACTGGAGAGAGGTTGAGGAAAATCTGTAATAATTTTTTTTATACTTTAAAATATATGCAGACAACTGACCACTGAACATCACATTCCAAACCCACAGGCATTAATATTAAGTCTTCTGGAAAGAATTCCACTAGATTTTGGATTTCATTTAGCCACAAGAGATCAGACGATGCAACAAGGAGGCCTCCCATGTTCAGTTGGGTAGAAGACAGGGCTCTGTGCAGGCTACTTGGGTCCTGTCACTTTAGCAAACCAAGTGTCCATGGAGCTCAGTTTGTGCAAAGGGGAATTGGAACAGGTTGAACTTCCGATAAACTTCCGGAAAGTGTATTGCTAGAGCATACAGACACATTATATAAGACTTTCAGACTTTTTTTTTTAAAACAATCACTGTCTGGGAAAGAACCACATATGGTTTTCTTGATCAGTTGTCAAATACATTTGGTGATAAAGCGAACAGAATTTCTAAACATTGTTTCTTACGACACTGTTGTGTCCTTGCTGAATGGGGTAGACAAAACCATATTTAATTTGCAGCATGCAAGATTCTTTTGTTGAAAAAGGGAAGAAATAATTGTGGGACAATATAAAAAAATAAAAACATGATGTTCTTAGGCTGCTGAAAATCCTGTAATAATAAATTGTTTTGTACCCGAGTCTCCAGTAACGAAAGTGGACTTCATGTTAACTTAAACATTCCTTATTATACTGAACTTTCAGCCTCCTAACACAGTATGATCGCAAATCAATCCCTGTTATCCGTTATCACCCAAATGAGGAGGGGTTCCCTGTTGAGTATGGTTCCTCTCAAGGTTTCTTCCTATTGTCATGTCATTGCATCACCGTCGCCCTCGTCTTGCTCATCAGGGACAATCTGTTAATTATAACTTATTATAACTACATATTTCCTTATACTTTTTAAAATAATTTCCATAAATGTTTGATTTTATAAAGTTGCTTTGCAACAATGACATTGTTAAATGTGCTATATAAATATAAAACTGAATTAAAGTAATACATCTTAATCAGAGGTGTCAAGTTAGAATTAGTAAGAGGTCATGTCAAATAGACCACATAAAAGTCTTTCCACAAGGCTTTCTTTGTGCTTAATTTCTAAATTAAGTTGAGTTTTAAGTTAAGCCTTTATTTGTCACATATACATTACTACACAGTGAAATTCTTTCTTCGCATATCCCAGCGTAACTGGGGTCAGAGCGCAGGGTCAGCCATGATACAGCGCCCCTGGAGCAGATAGGGTTAAGGGCCTTGCTCAAGGGCCCAACAATGGCAACATGGTGGAGCTGGGGATCAAACCGCCGCTCTTCCGTAAGTCAGTGCCTTAGCCCTCTGAGCTACCATTTAATTTCTAATACCAAGAATAGATTCCTATTATCATCAGTTATTAATAGACTATCCATCTGATTATGTAATTCAGCGTGGAGAAGCTCTTTTGGATTTATTTTGAGCTTAACACAAAGTGTTACCCTGATTAAACAAATGATCATCAGCTGGCTCATTCAGTCAAGTGACCCCTTGTTAGCGTCACTAATTAATTGCTAACTTATTTAAGAAATTTCCCTGCAGTGGGACGAATAAAGGTATAAAAAAAAAATATGCAGACTGCAGTTGAATGAAACTGGGTCAAAAAAAAAAAAAAGGTGAGGAGGAAGCAAAGTGCCTTGGATCCTCTTCCATTTAAGACAATGGTTTTTATTTTACCAGGCAGGTTTTAATTTGCATTTAACGTGACCTCTTCATTGGCTCGGGTTACCATCAGTGACAGTGCTGAACCAATGGCTGCATCAGATTCTTATGAGATACAACAATGCACCTTTTTAGCCTCAGAGGAACCTATTTAGATGTTGAACTAGACAAGGAGTTCATGACAGGCTTAAGGTTCTTGCTACTTTTAATTTAAGTATATTATTTATTTCTCAAAAAAATACTTAAAAAACCTAAAAATGTTCGCTAGAATCAAACACTAACCTGTCTACATCACTCAGTATTGTGATTGTGGTTAATATAATGAAGAGCCAGGTAAGTCAACTCCTCCATTTCTTCACTGAAATGCATGAAATCTAAGCCCCTGTGAAAACCTTGGAGCATTAAAGCACAAACCCCCTTCCTCAATTGCTCTGGCCTGGCAGCTGTTACCTGCTAAAATGACCTACAATCTCTACTTCTCACTTACAACCCCATTGCCATCAATTTGTGACAATATGCAAATTAGCAATAAAAACCAAACCAAAATGGAGTCACCTGTAAAGTCTTTTCACCTTTTACTATATTGAAAAACACAACATGTTATTTAATGATTTACCATGTGAATTTAATTATTGAATAGATCATCAAATAATGTTATCTAAAAATGTGTCGTAGTGGTTTTAATATAGTACAAGGCAAAGTGACTTACAGACTTTTCTTTTGCCAATTTGCATATTGTCCCAGCTTTTTGGAATCTGAATTGTTATTACTACATCACTATTGCTGCAATATTTCTAAGCTGATGGGATTTAAAATGTGTAATGTAACACACTACTTGGTACCCTCTCATTTTAGCATTCAAATTTTAAACAACTATTAATCAACAGGTGTAAATCTAGTTCTGCAGGACTGTCTATCTCTTAACAGCCATGTGCTCAGATTCTGCCTCATTGGTAAGTTGTTTTAGATTTATATTAGCGTATTCAAATCAATAATGAAGGGAATCACCAGTCACCACCAGATATCATAATACCTACAGTAGGTGCCGATTTGATTAAAATTGTCACAATTTTATAAATATCCCGAATTCTATATTACTTTTCCCAATTTTGTTAACATTTTAAGACCTTGAACCAGTTAAAAGTTTTTTTAAAGTTGTCATAACTGGAAAGATATATACTTTTGCTTTATTCAACAGCATCACAACTGAAAAGAACATGAGCAATTAAATGTAGCCCACTCCTTATATTAGTTTCCTCACTTTAAACCAAGAGCAGCATTTTAACAACACAAACTAATTTCTAATGCAAGAGCTTAACATTTAACTTAAAATTAAACAAATGGGACATTTTACTGATCAGCCTGCATCTCTGTCATCCAAAATTAATATTTAAGAAACGTAGCAAATAATTCACTCCTACCACAAGGTATTGCTATGCTATGTTGTTGTAGTCTAGAGTGCGCCAGTTAATGTTTCCAACACGTGCTTCGAGACTAATTAGCATGTGTAATGTCGCAATTCACTTGCAAAGCTGAGATAAAAAGGCAGATCGGAGGTTTAACCTGCACAACTTTTTAATGTAACTGAAATAACAAACTGTAACACCACTCTGAAGCTCATGCATTCAGCACACACTTGGTAATGTCCAAGGCTGATTGGTCACGGCTGCTCAAACCAGCCAACTAAAAACCAGCCAATTTCCATGACTGGCTGATTGAACAGTGCATCTCCATTATAAATGTAATCTAACATTTTAAAATCGGTTTTGGAGTCAATGTAATATGTCAATCAACACAATCGCAATTTAAATCACTCCGTATTTCTGCATTTCGTGTCAATGTAATTTTTACCTAATGGTTTCCGCCATTTTGATGCTCTCCCTTTTTCGATCATCCGTAAGTCTTCTGATTAAGTAGATGAAGTCCAAGCCAAAACAGAACACATTTCCAACTGCGCTCAGTAAGACCAACTTGCTGTCGTCAGCTGCTGCTGTGGCCATGGCGCTCTGAACCTCCTTCATCACCTGCAGCATTCAGGGGTCACAGGTGTTACATCACTTGCTACTAATATAAATGCATTTAACTTTAATGTAGTAATATGATGAAAGAACAGCATACTGCATTAAACAGATCTAATACATTTGGTATATTTTGTGACTTCTCCAAATTGTCTGAAAAAACCCTAAACACTTAAGTATAACTAAAAGAACATAATTACAATTCCAGACACCCTGTGAGACGTCTGATGCAGCTCTATAGCATGTTTACACTCACATCAGGATTTAAAGAATTGTTCTCAGACGTCTTGGTAGAAAACAGAATGTGTGTGAAGCCGTCCTGCTTCTTCACAACAATGTCTCTATAGCGATAAGCACTCTCTGTCTGACGAACGCTGAAGCGCAGGCGCTTGTCGATGGCAGAGCGCTCCTCAGGCCTCCGTTTGCCTATCGTATTTGTTACACCCGAGCCGGCTGCCACTCCTGCTGTGCCATTCTGTACACTGGCTGTCCCACTGGCTGACGATGCCTCCATAAGAGTTGATGCACCTTTGACATAAATTACATCAATGCCAGTCTGTATTAACACACCAAGTAACTCAACATACATTTCATTCAGTTAACATACATTAGATATGTACATGGAGATGGATGGTTAGATGGACCTGAAGATTGAAAGACATATACAGATCTGGCCGACTTGACATATATAGATATGGATGGCTCTCCATCCAGTGGCGCAGGGGTATAGTGCTTGCCACGATCTTCCAGAGGTCAGGGGTTTGATTCCCAGGTGATGCTACAGCCATCCATAGCCAGAAGCCTTGAGAGCAGTCAGGGGCAGCGCATACCTGATACATACCTGAATCAGATACTCCCACATCATTTATAATGATGCTACCCAATCTTGTGTTTCTGTAATCTCAAGCAAGCGGCGGGGATCAGACAGTGATAGAGACAGTGCACATGATAGAGACAGTGATCCTAGTGCGTTACACCCCTTGTGCGACACTCCCTAATGGTTTGTCGGCAGCTTCACGTGCATCAGAAGAGGCAAGTGTTAGCCCAACACAACATACCGGTCTAAATTAGAAAAAAAACACACCATAGTCCCTGAAAAAGAAGTTGGTAGGGGTGGTTTAAAAAAAAAAAAAGATTTCATACACAGACCACCTATATTGCTTAAGGACTAAAATAGAATCTCTTAAGGCCTAGTCCACATTAGGGCTGTAACTAACTAACAACTATTTTGATAATCTATTAATCTGGCAATTATTGAATCAATTAAACTTAAAACTTAGCTTGAGGTTGTTTTGTGCATAAATATAACTATTAATTAAAGCTTAAAAATGGTGGATGGTAATTATGGGAGGTAAGTTGAAATGTTAAGAAAACTCAGATAAAGTCTGTGGTGAAGGGTGTGGTTAAATGATGGGTCGTGATCAAGTGAAGTATGATCACTTGACAAGTGGGATAAGGACAAACACCTGAGGAGAAAGTGGATAATTAGTGTGCGTAGAGTACAACAGTAAGAAAGAACGGATGTGATCATAAGGTACATGCATTTGTGTGATTTTATCCTAAAAACGTTCACTGAGGAGAAATTAAATTAGAAATAAAAACAAGCAGGCAATAATTATCCAGGTGTGAATCCTTTCCCCAATTACCCGACACCTCCCCCCTTTCCCTCTGATTTTAGCAGCTGATTTGCTTTGAAATGTTGTGTGAAATGTTCCCTAAGGAGATTTTTGCCATCAAGCTATTATTCACTTTACTCCAGTACGCCTCACACCTACATGTCAGAGCGCTCACATTTCCTACTACAATAAAGTGCGGACATCATCTAATCAGCAATTAAATTTGTTGTAAACTACAGTGGTACCTCAGCACATTCCCATGGGAAATAATGTAAAAGCATATAATCCGTTCCAGCCACCCAAAAATATTACCATTATTGCCAATTTCCAACACCATAGTCATATTTTTTTAAATATAAAAACAATCAAAAGATTTAGAAAAGACATGTAAATAAAGTAAAATATGAAGAAAACAGACATTAAACCTTACTTAATCTCAATTTATGACTCCTCTTGGCACTGGGTGCTTAAAAAAACAAAACTAAAAGTGGCTCCCTTTTCTTCTTGCTACGTTCCTTGCTTATATTCTTGGGAATGGGGCACTAAATGATGCACAAAGTGCGAAACACTAATGCATATATTCTAAAGACCAAAAAAAAAACAAAAAACTGGGCTTCCAGGTTTTAAGAGTTTGCAGTTTGGCTTCGTTTGACATCAGAGTGTGGCATATATTGTACAAAACCTTTTTTTTTCAGGCTTCCGCTTTGCCAGCATGGCTTTTACGGTTGGGGTTTTATCACTGGCAATTGGTTTGGCATGCTCTCAATTGTATAATCTTGCATTTTCATGTGGACAAATTTTTTAAAGGACAAAGAAGGAAAACCACTGTTTAAAAAAAAACGGCCTTGGAGCCTTCATGCCACTGAAAATGGTCAAAAATGGCATTTTTGGTCAAATGTTTTCACTAATAAATATAGATAACTTTAGTTATAACATACTTTTCAAACATTAGCAAAGTCAAACACACATTTCGTATTATTACCTGGACCCAAATATTCCATTAATAATCAGTTCAACTGGAATATAAAAGCTTCTATCCACCTCAAGAAGCAGACCCAATCTGGGCCAATCAGAATTATTTTTTTTTTAAGTGAATCAAACCTCTGATAAGTAATTTAACAGGTAAATATTAGCCATGTAAAAACATGATCAGTTCTCTCCTCTCTTGGTGGAACGTTTTTTTGACGAACGGATTTGACGAGTTTCAGGGAGGAAAATTTAGCTTTCATCCTGATCAGCAAACTCTGAGAACAACTCTCCCACCCGTGTTTACTTCAGAATAGGGCTGCAACAACGAATCGATAAAATTGATAAAAATCGATTACTAAAATAGTTGGCAACGAATTTCATAATCGATTATTTAAAAAAACTTTAGTTGAGCGCGGGGCGTTGTGAACACACTCGGTCTCGCGCACTGATGCTAGCAGAGTTCGGCGCCTCATAGACAGGGTGGAGCAAAAATAAAAACGAGTGGAGGTAGAGGAAAGATACATAGCGGAGGCTGCTGGGTCTTAGTGCGAGTCTCCTACTGGTATAATCAACATCCGTGCACGCGTGTACTGTTTACTATAACACTGTGACCACGTGTGTGCGTGAGAAACATATTTTATTTTGCGTCTGTATCAAATCTCATTAGAGACGTTAAAAATCCATGTTCTCTCTCTGCTCAAGACTTAGCCTGCTCTTTTTCTCCTGTGTGTGTGTGTGTGTGTTCGCGCGCGCG
>JAOVVB010000023.1:10614524-10624856 GCA_028570985.1 Heterobranchus longifilis | reverse complement strand
ATGGTAGGAAACCCTGCAATGCCACAGTGCTAACCACTATGCCACCATGCCGCTTTGTTACAATTAAGCATTATATAAGAAACAGTAGACCTCCATCAACTAATATTGTAACAGCACCTTCAGCTGCTCTTTTTAAAGCTGATGTGGTACTAACATCAGAAAGTAAGGTCAATAATAATTGACAGAAACAGGTTTAGACACAGACAGCTGAATCTAAGAATAGGCACAGCAGGAGACATGGGAAAAATAAGGTACAGTACAGTTCCTAAATATAGTAAGATGAAGCCTAGTGGCTGGTACGGTTGCGGGTAGTGGTGCAAAGTTTGCAAGGGAACCCTCCAGATTCACACACAACAGAAAAAGACACAAGAAGCTAGGCATGGACACATACTGAAGATTTAGCAGTTACTTCAAAAGAATTAAACCATGTGCTGGATCAGTCTTTAGTATACAGTATATTTGGATTACGCTTGAAAGCTGAAGATTTTTTCAACAGGACGCTGGGGTAAGACTGTTCAGTCTGCCTCGGACCTCTGTGCTTCAAATGTTTTTGAACTCTATGCTTGTGGTCATAACTGACCTGGCGGCTGCACTGCTGGGCAATGTATTATTTCGCCGCCATTTCCATTTGTTTCTGTCAGCCATGGTCCTGTTTGGACCCTTGCTGAACTTATGGGTATCCCACTATAGTGTTTTTGCAAAGAGAAGCCATTATCTTTACAGGTGAGCTACACATACAGTCTACGTACACTTTAAAACACATACTGTACATGTGCACTTCTTGTAAGAGGATTGCCCAGTATGTGTCTGTGTGTGTGCTAATGCAAGAATGTGACTCGTGACAACAATTAGCCATTCCATTAGTTCTCTGGCACAGAGTACTTATAAATGTTACAGTCTAAACATTTTCCTTACTGTTATAGAACATACAATCTAATGTAAAATGCAAATGTAATGTTTATTGGTGACAATGTTCTGCACCACCAACCTGCTCACTAATGCAGTGTGTGAGAACAAAGAGAAGACAAAAGCAGTAAATGTAAAAGTCAAGTCAAGGGCAGGAAATTTTATTTGTATGATATCTACTATTGTTATGGCACATTCCCCTTACCTACACTCAATACTCATTAAGGTTAATAATAATCAATGTTTTGGAAACTGTACTGTATAATAATATCATTTCCATTATCAGTAATTTTACTATTACACTACAAATGTGTCCTGTCAATGTTAAAGCATATAGAAATTCTCCTGTAGGAGAAAAACATACAGATAGTACTGAATATTCTGTATTTGATATAACAAATGTTAGTAATAACCAAGGTATACATTTTTTAGTTTTGTATTTTTTTGTAATTGCCTTCATATATATCAATATGCGTTTCCTGTAATTATTAACCCATTGCACTCCATATTTATTATAAGAATCAACTATACTACAACTACAAATAAACTAATACTAAGTATGAGTAAAAAAGTATGTTATTGCAAGAGTGAGAAATGCGAGTGAGGATCTGTTGCCAGGTCTTGATAATTTTTAAGTAGTTTTAAGATGACCTTTGCTATAAATCTATTGTTCTTAAGCCACTGTGAGACATTTGACTATAAAATTGTACTTCCATAAAATAAATAAAAAACTAAAAATACACGACTGAAAATGTATACCTTGATTATTACTAACATAATTGAGGATGTCAGAGTTTCTTTCCCCATGAAGAACAAGGTGCTAAACAATCTGAAAAGTCCTTCTAATCACCAGAAATCAAAATTGCTATCAGCAGCCAGGATGTCAGCAAAGTGACAAAATCCGTTTACTCAGAATAACTAATTAATCACTGACCTATAATCTAGTTGACCTATAATCTAAGTGGCTGTTGCAATCATGTGAAAGCCAATTATCAGTGATTAATTTTGTTTGTACAAGTGAAGTATTTAGCAGACTGTTGTCCAAGGCAACAAAAGTACTGTATGATGTATTGGCCAGGGAAATGGAACTACATTAGGATAACCTGTTGAATGACAGCAATGCTATCCACTGCACCACATGTATTATTATGGTGACATACAGGAATCTGTGATAACAGACAGATATGCAAACTAAATGTCCCTGTTGAAAAGAAAGATCACAGAACGTCAGATCTATAAACTCGACTAAAAGCATCTTCAGTGAACCCCAGTCAACTGCTCAGCTGCTAATAACAAGTGTAACAGCAGTATGCTTTTGGGAATGTACTCATAAGCAATGGATAAAATAAAGATTACAAAGCATAGAGTCATCTGCTTCTATCGGTCTACTGAGTCAGTACTGTTAATGTTGATGATTGTTCGACCATTTATTTCAGTGAGGATAATAGATAGATGAAAAATGTACAGTAACCAAAGAATGATGGAGACATGGAATGTTCTACTCATTCAGTCGCACTAATATATTTGTGGTGCACCTTATTCAGCGTTAGAACAAAAAGGTCTTATGTTGCAGTGCTCTTATAACAGTGGCATTATCTGTTATTTAGTTATCTTGATAGGAGTCTCTTTTACTATTCTAGGTTGTAGTAAAAGAATATGTCATTAATAATAATAATAATGATAATAATAATAATAATAATAATAATAATAATGCATTTTATTTACATAGCTCAGATCAAACAAGAATAAATTAAACAGTAAAACAAGATAACATTGATAACAAAGATAACATTTAGTAGTAAAACATTAAAAGTAAAAACAAAAAAATAAATGAAAAGAGACATAATTTAAGATATTTAAAAACAAATGTTTTATGAATATGATTTGCTTTGCAATGTCACTAAAGCTCTCTTTTTGTCTTTTCGACAGAGTTTTTCTCCGATCAGGCTGGGGGTGGACCTGTATCTTTGTAGGCTCCTTTGTCTTCCTCCTGTCTTTATCTGTGCGGCGCTCCTTAACACTCACTCTGCGGCATCTCTCACGGCTGGCTGTGGCAGGGGGGCTGTGGTTGGGCTTTCGAAAGCTGCTAAGCGTGCTGGAGAATGCCACAGGGAGTTGCTACGAGCGCCTATCTGGATCTCAAGAGCATGCAGTCGGGTCAGAAGTCCAGCCTTTATTGCTGTTACGAGAGGGTGAGACAAAGGCTGGTTGCATCAGCTCTGGCATGCTATGGCGGGGGTACGAGGTCTCTGAGGACATTTTCCTGCTTTCTTTTTGTTGCCTGCTGCTGGCTGAGGAGATGGCTGTGTTTGGGCCCTATCTGAGCTTGGGTGGTATGTCTGGAGCACCCCTGCGCATTCTGTTCTTATTCTGTGTCCTGCTGCTGAGTCTCTGGTTGTTTCTACTGTTCTGCCTACTTGCTTATTTTCCTCAATTCCCAAATCAGCTCTTGGGAGGTGCTCTGGGTTGCCTGAGCTGGAGGGCAACGTACCAGGGCTGGTACCATTTGGGACCAAACTGGTACTGCCCTGGGAGGCCAGGTGTGGGTCTTCTGACAACATAGGTACAAATACATCTGTTAATAATAATAATAAAAAAAAAAAAAAGAATAAAATGTAACTGTTTTGGTGAATATGTTCGAAGAATTACTTAATAAAGTTTAATTTGCACAGTGTTGATTTAATTTAATTTTGAAAAAAGGTACTCTGATCCAGTTACGTTCTTACCTATTACCTACGTATACAGTCCATTTAGCTATTTTCTTCAAAGTCACTGAAAAGTTTTCATCATTTACCCTTCAGTCTGGTGAAAAGGCTAAAGGAGCTGGTTGAAAAACAAATGTACAGTAATATACATTACTCATTGTTTTTTTTGCCGCAAGAGTAATTCACAAAGTTTTGGACCTGGTAACTTTAGAAGGTTGCCAAATATGACCTTTACTGAAATTGTAAGGTTTATTCCTAAACAGTATCAAACAGTAAGTAACGATACGCTAATTTGCATTTTAATATCTCATTACTATGCAGCAGATTTGTGGTTGGGGTTAAACCAATGCTCTAAAATTGTAAGATTTATAAAGTTTATAGAAAATTTACATATATGTGCAGTATATTTAACTTTGCCTTCAAATGGCAGTGCATAGTTTTGAGGGACTGGGATACCCGATTTAAAAACGCATCTTGAACAATAAACAGAATGTTTCCTCAACGAAACCTTCTCAAGTCAGGGGTCTACGGGAAGGAGAGAGGTTTCTCTCAACAGAAGCCAGAATGGGTTGTGATTGTCATATCTTGTCACAGATGATCTTTTGGGAAAAAGCCACAAACAAAATCCCACTAGGCCACTGCAAACACTTGTGAGGAAAGAAATGCTGATTATACCTTATTGCACAATGTTGTTATTCCCATGCAGAAATTTTATTATAAGTAAGTCGGCTGTCAAGTCAGCAGTGGTCAGAAGACAGAATTTTCATGGGCTAGGGGAATTTCCTACTTCAGAAAAGCAGAGAACCAAATGAAAGCATAGTATGTATGCAATATTGAAAACATTCACAAATTTAGAAATCTGGGGCTTAACACAAATCACTGTAACATATCTACATTTTGTAGGGTGCATTATTATTATTTGCATATAAAGATATTAATATATAAAATATTATAAAATATTGCGCAGCCATACAATGAAATTTTAGTGCAACTCATCTAAATGATGTAAAAAGTACCACTGTGGGGAGAGCAAGTCCTCTGGACAAACAAGTCCACTTCATGAAGGCACCATCACGCAACCCACAACACCCAGAGGATCTGCCGCCAGCATGCTGGTGCCATGCAACACTGTACCTCACACCCCTGAGGTCCTGTAGATTCACACCCCGGGGAGCCAGAACCCCGCCCGGAAACACCAGGGTTGGCTTGTCACTGTATGCTTAAGTATTTGTATACGATATGCGAAGGGGTTGGACAGTGAAACTGAAACACTGGCCAATTTAGTGTTGGAGGTTTCATGGCTAAATTTGACCAGCCTGGTGGCCAATCTTCATGGATTGCACATTTCACCAGTAAGAGCAGAGTGTGAAGGTTTAATTAGCAGAGTAATAGCACAGTTTTGCTTAAAATGTTGCAATGCACACAACATTATGGGTGACAGAGTTCAAAAGAGGACAAATGTTGGTCTTTGTAAGTTTGTAGCAAGTTTGTAGGTCTTTGTGATGGAACAAGAGCCACTGTATCCAGGGTAATGTCAGCATACCACCAAGAAGGACAAACCACATCGAACAGGCATGAACGCAAGAGGAAGCCAAACCTTTGGTCACTCGTGTCAATTCCAAACATCAGTTTCAACGGTGCCAGCAGCGAAAATCTTGGGCTGTGGACAATGTGAGACATGTACTATTCTCTGATGAGTCCACCTTCACTGTCTTTCCCACATCCAGGAGAGTTACGGTGTAGAGAAGCCCCAAAGAAGCGTACCACCCAGACTGTTGCATGCCCAGAGTGAAGCATGAGGGTGGATCAGTGATGGTTTGGGCTGCAATATTATGGCATTCCCTAGGCCCAATACCTGTGCTAGATGGTGCGTCACTGCCAAGGACTACCGAACCATTCTGGAGGACCATGTTCACCCAATGGTTCAAACACTGTATCCTGAAGGCAGTGCCGTGCATCAGGATGATAATGCACCCATACAATACACACAGCAAAACCGGTGTGGTTTGATGAACATGAAAGTGAAGTTGAACATCTCCCATGGCCTGCACAGTCACCAGATCTAAATATTACTGAGCCACTTGTGTGGCAATGTTTTTATTACTGTAATTCTCAGGCCTGTTGAATGAACAGATTATAGCAAACAAACTTTAATTAAAGAAAAAAGGTTGTATAAAGAATATCATAAAGAATATAATTGTAAAATGTTACAATTTTATGATGTCCAAAATGCCATGTGGTGCTATAGTTTTAGCTAAATATTGAGCAATAGCTACTATTAGCCAAAACATTCAACTTGTTACATGTATTTTTGCAACAGGTCTAATTATTATGATTAATGTTGTGAGGTTTAATGTTGGACACTTCTTGATCCAAAAGTCACTGTCTCAGAGAAAAGAGAAGATTGGATAAACAGTGTCATTATAATAACAGCTGTTTTCATGCCACCCCATAATCTACAAAAAACTGCTAATAAGGAGCCAATCCATCTGCGCATCACAACTCAAACAAAACAGATTTTCCTATAGAACTCTTTATTCATATCAACATACAAACAAAACTTGGTTGAGTTTCTCAGAACCACACAAATCCTTTTAGTGAGCTTAAGGTTCAGTCTGATTCAGTGTGTCAGTGATTTTCTTCCTTTAAGCATTCTACGTAGAATCACCTCGATGCCACCCTTTGTGCTGATTCTTTTAATCCAACCATGAGTCCTCTTTCTCTTGATGTTGTTCGGCTGATACTCTGTGCCTCTTTTTCCAGTGCGGACCTGCTGGTAATGCCAGGGTGGTGACTGAAAGACCTCATTTCCCTTTGTCTTAGAGATTAGTGTTCTTTGTTCACCACCCATCCATGACGAGACCAAGGAGCTGATGTTCCGCAGTTTACTGCAACTGGAAGCTGCACTGTTGGCCCTGAAAATAGAAAACAATAGAAAACAAAAATGAGATGGATTGGCACCCTGTTTACCCTGCCTCGTTCCCTTGAATTATGTTGGCATAGGCTCCAGGCTCCCCGCAACCCTGCACACAGGATAAAGCGGTATAGATGAGTGATGAGTGAAGATGAGATTTGATGAGATAGATTGAGGTAATTTATTAATGTATTAAAATTAATGTATAGGAAGGAATACATGTTTATGTATGGGAATATCCATCTGTAGTCCAACTAAGGAGGCCGTGTGGTGACAACTGTATTTATTCCCATTATATATACATTCCTCATTACAGGGAACACCAATTAGCTTAATCTCCATGTCTTTGGACCTGGAAGAAACCCACCAAGAACGGGACGAACATGCAAACTCCATGCACACAGACCCAAGATGGAAATCAAACCCAAGATGACAGTGCTACGACAGTGAAGTCACTTCACATATTTTTTTTAACTTTATACTTAATTTTATTCTATTTCATCTTATGGTAACAAAATTTTATTCTTTAATATTAGCAATTATGCCTTCTTACTTCCTTTCTCTTTTCAAGATCATAAACAGTCATGTAAGCATTTCACTGTGTATCATACTGTGTATGGTTGTGCATGTGACAAAAATTTTATTTTGCTAACCACTAAACCACCACGTTCTAGAATCTAGTTTGTTTTTTCACACTCTTTTTATTCTTTCCTTTATATACATTTCTTTACTGTGTTTTTTATTCATTTAATTTTTTGATTAATTAACACTGACTGCGAATGTGTATACAGTATTCTGTCTTTTTTTTTAAAGTTCTGTTACGGAACAATTGTCCACTAGATGGCAGTACAATGAGCCCTTAAATTAAGCTTTATAAAATGAATCTTCTGGTGAAACTACTGGCTGGAAGCCTCGCCACCTAAAGGAGGTTTCATCACACCATCACTAATAAACTGACATTTCACAACAAATCTTGCATTATTATTTAGTTAATGTGTTATCTATACATATCCGACGTGATAGCATTAAAACCTCCTCAGTTTATAACTTTTCTGTGTTGTTACCCTTTCACTCCGCGCCGTTTGGTGGCAGCAACACATCTTCAATTAAACCGCCCTTAAACACACGAAGGAAAAAAAAAACATGGACTTTTTTTTTGCTTAGATTTCCCACGAAAATATGAGCTATAAAACAAATTCTAATATGTTTAAATGCTTTTGCGCCATAAATACGTTGACGTGCTAACATGAGGTGTGCTTATTTATGTATAAAGATCTATTATAGCGTTAATAAAGAAAGGAAAACGCTTCGTCCCCAATGACTTTCCATGAACACGATATTAAGCGTAAAACACAAGCGATCATGAAGGTGCATCATCCGGTCATGTCTGTCTGACAGCTTATATTAAGTAATGTTTCTGTTGTTGCGCGCACAAATAAGCAAGTCTACAAGTTAACTCTGGACATTGAGATGTGTTTAAACAGGCCATACACTGGACCTGCTACATGCGTGAATCACATACCGACATAAAACACTCGTTCCTGGGAAGCGTAGGCATGCTCGTATGATGTTCATTTCGTCCTCAGGTGTGATATGGAAAAGCAAGAGAGCCAGGCACGCCACAGGATGTGTCACTCGGACAAGGAAATGTGAGAGGCAGACTATCCGTAATGCCAGGGCTGCGCAAAACTGCGAGACTTCAAAATAAAAGTGCTCTCTCTCTATCTCTCTCTCTCAAGAGTCAAGATTTACAGGTGCATTTTTGGGATTACAAAAATGTATATTCTATTCAAAGCTCAGAAATAAACAAATCAAAAAGAAAAAAGAGAAAATAAAAACAGAGCAGTATAAAAAAGAGTAATAATAAATAAATATATATAAAATAAAATAGTACAGAAATTTGTTTTCACAGTCTAGTGAAAAAAGACAACCAGGTTAACATGAGAGCCCTTTGCACATTATGGTGTTGTAGGGTTGATGACATAGCTCTTGGGCCCTAATAATATTAATAATTATAATAATATTAATAACAACATCGATCAGTGCGTGTGTGTGCATGTGTGTGTGTGTGCGCGCGCAGCTCTCTCTGTCCTCCCCCAGTAGGTCCGTTGTTTGTCAGAGTCGGGGGGCAGTTAAAGTTGGGGATGATTAAATTGAATTTGGTGAAGAACTAATTGTGAATGTGGTGGTATTTAGGGCATTCAGTGTGGAATTACTGTTATGTCTCTATTTTATTGAGTGTGCACCGCTGCCACAGTCTCTTCTCTTAGGGCAGCCAGGAATGTCTGTATCGCCTGTCTCTGTGGCCAGACAGCTGAGTCTGTATTTCGTCAGGGTGTATAAAGGTGTGTGTGTGTATGGTTTGCTCTCTTTTAGGTTTTTCCAGAATTTAGTTGCCCTTTTTTGTATTTTTATCAGTAACGGATATCTCTCTCACTCTCTCTCTCTCTCAAACACACATTTTGTATTTAATTTATTCCAAAACATTCCCTCAGGTAGGCTACATGGATTTTCCCCTGTGTTTTAGCTGGCAATAACACCATAGTTCTTTAGTCATGGGTTGAGACAGGAGGTCTTAAACAATATTTTATGGCAGAGCTCATCCAAGCGAGGATTTAAAAAATAAATAAATAAAATCTCATGCCACTGCTTTAATGATCATTTAAAACCCACCAACATGAGGATAACAGTTGGTGGGTTTTAAATGAAAGCACAGCTACAAATTGAGTAATGTAAATGGTGAAACGTAAACAACAAAACATGCCTATGGACAGAAAAATATATCCTTATTATCTACAGCTCATTGTAAGCAATGTCTTTAATCTTTAATTACAGGTCACTCACAGCTCAAGAGGATGTTCATCATATAATCTGATATGTAGAAAGTTACTAAACAATCTCTTACAAAAATCAGCTAAATATTACTGAGGTTGACATTTCAAATAGTATGATGAGTAGTATTCTTAAAACACTGATGTAATCTCAGAGCGTAACTGCTTTGACAGTCGGAAGAGAGGTCCTTCTTCTGACATGGTCATAAGCTTTCTCTGCAACAATTGCATTATCATGTTTTTGTCTTGTTACTGTTAAGAGAAAATAAAAAGAGAGGCTAGGGAGACAATGGCTTTAGATGAGAGTGACTTTCACTTTCACACACAATTTTGCAGTTTTTATTTATTGCATATTAGAAAAGTGTATCATTTTTTACATTTTCGATGCGTTATATCGCATTGCATGTTTGTGTGTGTGTTTTCAGACTTCTCTAAAAATAATGATTACATTCTAATTTATGTAACAATTTTAAGATTTTCATTTGACTCACCCTTGTAATTAGCTGGATCCTAATGTACTATATACAGGTATGTTATAATGTAAACATTAAAATGTTCATAGTTCTGTCTAACTCCTTTGAATGCAAGGTATTATGTTCTTTATGTGCACCTTTATGTTATTTCACTAAGGATCATACCATCCAGAACATATCTATTTTTCTCTGAGGTACTCAGTCACAACTCATCCAGAATTCAGAAATCCCTTCCTAACACTAAAGCAGACCCACAGTTTAACAGTGTAAAGCTGGACTTGCTAAGGATATGAGGCAACATATCATGCCAGTGTGCAGCAGATACAGTCAAGCTTTGCAATGATGCTTAACCAGTTCATCACATCAGGTATTCACTTTGGCTTGTTAGAACTGCATTGCACAGATGGGAGGTGTCAGGATCAGTCAGTTGTTGTTGGTCTTTCGGCTGCTCCCGACAAGGGGTCGCCACAGCGGAATATCCAGTCCGCACTACAACTTGGCAC
>JAOVVB010000023.1:10599361-10613688 GCA_028570985.1 Heterobranchus longifilis | reverse complement strand
TTTGGGCACTGGCTGGGAATCGAGCCCGGGCCTTCCGCATGGCAGGCGAAACACCTACCACTGAGCCACCAGTGCCCGGATCAGTCAGTATACACAGTAAATCAATGCATTTGATATAATGCATACCATACTTATTCAACTTTCTAGGGATCTCTTCAAATGGTGGGTCCATAAAATCTTGACCTTCTCTTACCCCTACCCCATGACCCTGCTTATACAAGTTGGTGAGTTACTGCTTATTTCATTATTTCAGTTTATCTCTGTTCTCTGAATAAATTCTGACTTTTTCAGTAATGCAGTCATAAGAACAAGATAATCAATTAACCTGTTAATATTGCCTATTCATTTTAACCTGTCATGTTTGAGATTAAAAACATTGTCATGTAAACTGTGAGAACACACTTTAAAATGGTCCAGAGGGGAGGGCCACTAGGTAAAATGTTCAAATCCCATGTGAAATGACTGACAGATCAAGGACAGAGTCTGATTGGTTGTAAAGCAGTGTATGATGTAAAACAGTAAATAAGTGGTCTTTTTTCACTTTACTTATTTTTTAATCTACAATTCTGGTTCAGCTGGAGATGTACCAGTTGTACAGTAAATGTTTTTGACTTAAGTTCACGAAAATAATATCCTTTTTGATTTCTTTCACCATTTCATCATCCAAAAGTATTTCAATTATCTTGAATTTTACATATATCTTTTGTTTGGACAACACTCCTGTCATTATTTTAATTCATTTATTAATTTCTGTCTTTACTCTTTTCAACACTGAATGTAATTTTTAAAATAGGTTCATCTATCCAACATTACATACTTGCAATTCTTGACCCTAAATGCTAGGTTTTAAATTACTGATGAATCACATTTATAATATTTTAATTTAGGTATACTTCCTTTCTTGTTACTGAATACAAAACATTGAAAGATAGTTTCTATGCAAAATCATGGTTGTTATTTAAGTAGTTAGGGTCCTATGCCACTTCATAACTTTCTCAATTTATAATAATTAACATATGTTGAGATTAGGTCCATCAAGAGCACATATGAATAGTTATGTTCAGGGAACACACAATGGTCAGACTGCAGTGAGTGAATTTATTTTGTGACGCTGGACAGTGCAGGAAGGAGAGCAAATGATCTCAGAGGAAGTCCAGAGCTTTACTCTTCATCAAATCCTTTCTGTATTAAAGACAAGAGGCAGGGAAAAATCCAGTCAGTTGCTAATATAGAGGAATATAAATATATTAAGCAGTTTACAATACCAAATGTTGCATATTATATAATCATAACATACAGATAGTGGAAATTGTATGGAACAACACCATAAACACACCTTAGACCCAGGTTCACGGCTCTTTGCACGCAGTTTGTTAACCTGGGACTCAGCAATGTCAGCCCTCTCTGCGGCTTCATCCAGCTCATGTTGAAGTTTGCGGAATTTCCCAAGATGAACATTGGCCTGCTCTTCCTACAATACAAAGTGTAAACAACAAATTAATTGCATGGTACCATCCTTGTTAGATCATTTCCACCTGTAATTTTACTTACAGCATCTTCAGCAGCTCGCTTGTAAGCCTTAACCTTAAGTTGCAGCTTGTCCACCAGATCTTGAAGACGGGCTATGTTCTTCCGGTCCTCTTCAGACTAGAGGTCATCAGATGAAAAAAAAGCAGTTTTAATGTGTTTCTTTTTTATCTGTTACATGTTGGCATGTTATTAGGTATTATTAGGTGAGAAAATAACATTTCTAATCAAACCTGGTAGGTAAGTTCTTTAATGCGACGTTCATATTTGCGAATTCCCTTCACAGATTCACTGCTTCTTTTCTGCTCTGCTTCAAGTTCATTCTCCAGGTCTTTTACCTGAATAAATTTTGTTAAAATTATACAAACAGACCATTTTTTGCTCAAATCAGAGCAGTTACATTATAACATTACTGCACAGGTTGTGGACAAAATAACATGAAAAGGGCCTTTATGGAGTCGCCATTTTACCAGTTTGTCCGTGCACTCAAGCAATAATTGAATCAGGTTAAGGGGCCCAAAGTGAACATGTTTCCCACACCATTACACCACCTCCACCAGTATGGATTTTTCACAGGTTTGATTCAACAGACATTTCCCCAGCCTTCAACTGTCCTGTATGGGTGAAACTGTTCCCACTGAACCCTCAGTTTTTTGTTTTTGGCTGCAAGAAGAGGAACCTGACATGGTCTTTTCCTTTTGAAGAGCACCTATGTCATGATTTCTGAGATGCTTTTCTGTTCCCCACAGAGTAAATTGAGTGGTCAGGAGAGTTACTGTAGCCTTTCTGTTTCTGAACCATCCTGGCCACATCAACAAGTATTTCTGTCTGTAGAATTGCTACCTATTGGAGGTTTTTCTTTATTGCACCATCAGAAAATCAGCAATTTTCCCCATTCGGATAGCTGAAATGAAAATTACTCAAGGCTGCCTGCCCCTATCCACATGATTACACACATAATTGGCAAAGTAGGTGCACAGGTGTTACTAAATGATTGTTTGGTATGTATAAAATTGACTCTAGTTCTTTAAATACTGTATAACCATGCTTATTGTGATATTTCCCAATATTATTTATAATTTGTGAAGTGAAGTACAAGGCTGTACTCACCCTGGCCTCCAACTTCTGCATTTGTTTCTTGCCACCTTTCATGGCAATTTGCTCTGCTTCATTCAAGCGTTGCTGGAGGTCCTTAATGGTTTGTTCCATGTTCTTTTTCATCCTCTCCAGATGGGCGCTAGTATCCTGCTCTTTCTTCAGTTCCTCTGCCATCATGGCGGCATCAGTGATGGCTTTTTTTGCTTTTTCCTCAGCATTCCTGCATTCTTGCAATGAATCCTCCACTTCACTTTGAAGTTGGGATATGTCGGCTTCTTGTTTTTTCTTTTGGTTCAGGAGGCTAGTGTTCTATAAATTAAATAGTCAGTAATATGACTGATGCTCATGTCAAAAACCAATGAGAGAAAGCAATAAGATATGCTAGAAAGGAGTAACACTCACCTGTGAGTGCAGAAGCTGAACTCTTTCACTGACATCCAGTAGTTCCTGTTCTGCAAGCTTGCGTCCTCTCTCGGTTTGCTCTAACAGGCTACGGAGCTCCTCAATTTCTGCCTGAAGCAGAACGTTACGTCTCTCTACAATGGCAATATTCTCCTTCAGGTCATCATTGCCATGGGCAAAATCATCCAACTGGATTTGGCAGTCCTAAAAAAAAAAAAAAGATTTTAAATATTTAATTATTTAATTTAATTATTTATTTATTTAATTATATATTATTTAAATATTTATTTTTTTAAATATTACATATTGTATTTATCATTACTAAAATAACTGTACTTCTTACTTTGAGGTTAGATTGAGTTATTTTGAGTTGCTTTTGAGCCTCTGCAGCCTGTCTATTGGCCTGACTTAGTTGGATCTCCATCTCATTAAGATCCCCCTCCATTTTCTTCTTTACTCTTAGAGCTTCATTCCTGCTTCGAGTCTCTGCCTCCAAAGAACTTTGCAGGGTGTCAATTGTCCTCTGCAAATTTCTCTTCGTCTGCTCCATTTCCTCATCTTTTTCAGCCAATTTACGGTCATTTTCAGACTTTATCTGGTTAAGTTCCAGTTGACTTCTTAGTATTTTACCCTCTTCATGCTCTAAGGAGCCCTGGAAAAAAAAAGAACAGTCATTAATTGTCATCATGATGCCACCTCAAAGTCGAATACCATTTCACTGCTTTACCTCTGCCTCCTCCAGTGCAGATTGGATTTCTGTTTTTTCTTGCTCTAGCTGTTTACGAGCCTTCTCTAATTCATGGATTGTCTTTCCACCTTCACCCAGTTGTTCAGCTAGATCAGTTATCTCCTCTACAAATGCAGATTGTCATTAAAAAAAAGTGATTAGCCTGGGTTGTATATTAAACACTAGAAAAAATATTCATATTTAATCATATACGCACCTTGGAGGATCTTATTCTCTCTCTTCAGAGTCTCCAAGTGATCTAAAGATTCCTCGTATGAATTCTTTAACTTGAAGAGCTCGGTACTCAGAGATCTGGCTTCCTTCTGGGAGCTTTCAAGCTCACACTGAGACTCCTCATATTTCTGCTTCCACTCAGCAAGGACCTTAAATGTATATGTACATACTGTATAGTCAATTGCCTTTTAAATCACATAATTTAGAAAATATTAAGAAATATACCAAGAAGTGATTAATTATATAAACCCATGTTTATTAGAGATACCTTATCAAAATTCCTTTGTTTCTTGTCCAAGGCTGCAGCAGCTGAATTTGACCGCTCCATATCGACCATGAGGTCTTCAATTTCATTCTGAAGTCTGTGTTTGGTCTTCTCAAGAGAGGAACATTTAGCATTAACTGCTTCGACAGCCTCTTCTGCATCTTGCAAACGCTGAGCAAGTTTCTTTCTGTATAAACAAAATGGTGTTGATGCTGTTTATATTTTATGGAATTTAAAATTAGTTGAAATGTTTAGAAATTGGTTTGGAAATCTTATATTTGGTTTGTAAGAAATACTAAATACATTTTCAAGATATTTGTACTTGGTAAGATTTTTTACATTTATTTATTTACTTATTTTCGTAGTGTGGCTCAAAAGGTCACCACAGTCACTGTTCCTGTTGGAACACTAGCCAGTTCTTCGATACTCAATCAATTATTTTCTTTTGCCATGTAGATACCAAATCAAGGTCGACTAGGCCTGTTCAGCATTTTTATACATCTCTCATAACTCTATATATCGTTTAGAGCACCTGTCTGGAATCATCTATGCTTGTTTTTTCTTTCTACTCATTCATTTTCTTAATTTGTCATTTATCTTATCATCTGTATATACTGTATCCGAAAGCAATATAATCCTCTAGGCTGTTTACAGATTTAGTATAATATTAGTATAGATATGCATTTTTTAATGTCTGATATTGTTAATATAATGCCTAAAGATTGATCAAACATGTGACTTTTATTATTTACTATTATTTTATGCCTTACTTGGCTTCTTCAAGTTCTTCTGTCCTCTGGATGGCATCAGTTTCATACTTGGTTCTCCACTGAGCAACCTCAGCATTAGCTTTAGTGAGACTGCGCTGCAACTCTGCTTTTGCCTCCTGCTCCTCTTCATACTGTTCTCTCAGTAGATCTGAATCATGACGAGCAGACTGTACTGCATGGGCAAGGGCATTCTTGGCCTGAGAAAAGAGGTAAAAGTTCAGGGCGCTGTTGGTTAATATTTTTAAGTATGTTATTGCTTTTATCCAATAACAGGGAATATATTAATTTTTCCATTTGGAATAGTCAGGGTCAAAGCATTCATTGTAAAACAATGACATCAACACTCTGATTCTGTTCTCATTCACCCTTTGTGACTTTGTGCACTAGATTTAAATATGACACATATTATATTGTCATAAATTGTTATAGCAGTCATCATTATTTACATGGCTTGATAAAAATCATTGTCATTATAAAGCTCAGTACACATATCTTTATTTAAGAGGAAACATAAGTAAAGTATAATTTGCTGTTGCTAATATTAAAAATCAGAATTAATTCATTTTAAACATTTAATCGTTAAGTTCCCAGTTCAGTCCACGGTTACATGGAATGTAAATAAAATGTGAAACACTTTACCTTAACCTCTTCTTCAAGCTGCCGTTTTAGATCATCAAGCTGTTGAGAGTAAGACTGTTTTCCCCTTGTAAGCTGAAAGATTAATGACTCCTTTTCTTCCACCTGTCTTGAAAGCTCATCTGTGGTATTCATAACATAGTATCATTATTCATATTACATTAAATTCTTCCTATTCTTCATATAAAATTCAATAAGTTAAATTAAAGTGCCTAAAGATACAATTAAAAAAATATTTGTTTATGTAAGAACATCAACAGCAACCTCATTTCCCCTCTCATCTGTTCCAACCTCTTAGCACTCAGCATCACCAGTATACTAACTACCAGCCTGTTCATCTATCATAATCTGTTTCATGCCTTAAGTTAGATGTTAATGTATGAATGAGTCTCAGGTCACTGTGTGGCTTAACTAACAAAAAACATTACTTTTAAACTGGTCAGGTTTCAGAGTAATGTCCAGGGACTGGACTGAAAATGAGAACTACAAATGTAATATAGGAAGCATAGAGAACTATTCCACAAGACTACCCTAAAAAATACAAAAAAGTCTGACTCTTTGGAAGCAAAATAATAAAACATTCTGGGTGTACTGTACGTCGATATATTTAGTGCAACTCAAATTAGAATTCCTTAGAATATTAAGGAATAGATGTTGGTAATTAAAAAAAAAATTTATAATAATACATTTTAGATTTATTACATATCAAGTGAAATATTTCAAGCCTTTTTTGTTTTATTTCAATGTTTACAGTTCATAAAAATTCAAAATTATCTAAAAAAATCCCTGTTATCTTAAAATATTAGAATATTTCATTTCAAGTTTGAGGAAATATTATTTATACAGTATACATTTTGTACCGTTTATCATCCAGTCAAGTTCAGTACATGTAACTAATGATATGCACTGTATATACACACACCCACACAAACACACTCAATAGACAGACAGAGTGACAGAGAGACAGATAGATAGATAGATAGATAGATAGATAGATACATAGATAGATAGATAGATAGATAGATAGATAGATAATATTATTTGTTTGTTTGTTTATGTGGTATATTACACGTGGCATTCTCAGCATACCATTCTCAGTCTGAAGTTTTGCCTTCTGGGTTACAAAATCATTGAGGGATCTTTGATTTTCCTCGCACTTGGTTCGAGATTCATTCAGCTGATCCTCCAAAGTTCTGCTCAATTTCTCCAAGTTAGTCTACAAATGACACACGTCAGCTGCCATTATAATACAGTACATATCAATTACATATTAAGTAGCTTAATGCATTAAATTTGACATGTTCATTTCTATCCCTATGTAGAAGGGTAAAAAGATACAGTATCACAATATCACTGATTTCTGATATTCCAGCTGACTCCTGACATCCTTACAAATATCCTGTAACAATGGACTATGTAATTTGCCATAATACTTTATCCAGAACTTCTGTACCAATCAATCTACTCGATCATTCTGATCCTAAAACATCGATAAGGCAGAAGATCACTAGAACTCTTAAACTTATTTATATTTTGGAGGAATATGGAAATTTCTTTAACTTTTACAGTTACAAAAAAGTGGGGTTGTGTAAGGGTTCATGTTCTGTATTGTAAGTTTATTCATAGGCACAAGCAATGCTTAGGGCAATAAAACCAAAAACTAGAACAGGGTGTTAATCAGAATGCATTATCCAAGATCTAAGAATGTGTAATTAGGAATAGTACAGATTAATTAATTGTTTAAAAAATGTTCGTATTGAGAACTTACTTTAGACTTGACAATCTGTTCCATGCTGGAAACCACATCATCCAGCTCCAGTTTCAGCTCACTCTTCTCTTTCTCTAATTTTTGTTTGATCCTCTGGAGGTTATCTATCTGCTCACCTAGTTCAGCCACACTATCAGCTTGTTTCTTTCTCAGTGTGGCAGCTGTGGACTCATGGTGCAGAGTCGCCTCTTCAAGGTCTCTGCGCAGCTTCTGAAATTCTGCCTCCCTTTTTTTGTTCATTTCAATCTGAGCCGCAGTAGCTCCTCCAGCTTCTTCAAGTCTCTCACTTATTTCCTCCAGTTCTCTCACTAAATCTGCCCTCTGTTTTTCCACCTTGGCCCTGGCAGCTCTTTCAGCTTCAAGTTCTTCCTCCAGTTCTTCTACTCGAGCCTAAAGTAAACAGAACTTAAGCATTGTTTTACATGTTATCATTAGACACTTTATCTATAAGATATAATTTAATACCTGCAACTCCTTAATTTTCTTCTGGAGTTGCACAATGATGACTTGCTCATCTTCAATTTTACTATTCAGTTGGCTGATTTCAAAATCTTTCCTACAAAAAAAAACAATGATAAGTTAGTGTCATACATTTAATATGTATTATTTAAAATGCTTCTTTATTCCTACTTCTTAAGGCGTTCCTCTAGTTGTTGCTTGTCATTTTCCAGGTCCATAATGCTTTCTTGGGTCAACTTTAAGTCACCCTCCAGCTTTCTCTTTGCCCTTTCAAGATCCATACGAATCTTCTTTTCTTGCTCTAGAGATCCCTCTAACTGATAAAAAAATGCACATTAAAATAGTTTTCAGACAAGTATTTGTTTTCTAACTTTATTATAATTTCACTTACATCATCAACTTGCTGCTCTAGCTTGACTTTGATTTTGGTGAGGCAGTTGACTTTGTCCTCCTCACTCTGCAGGTCATCCAGGGCTTGCTGATGAGCCTCTTGCAGGGCTTTCTTCTCCTTAGTTAACTTGGCTATAATTTCATCCAGAGCTGCCATTTCCTCAGTCAAATTCTTCACCTATGATATTGCATATTTTGAGAAAATCAATTTCACATTTTATTCACATTGTCGCACTCTAAATAAAACATCATGTATGAGACACAAAAACCTTATTCTCTGTGGCATGCTTCTCCTTTTCCACTTTAGCCAAAGTCAACTCAAGATCATCAATGTCTTTCTTGAGTTCGGAGCACTCATCTTCCAGCTTTCTTTTTTTTGATGTTAGCTCCGCATTCATCTCTTCTTCATCCTCCAGTCTTTCGTTTAGCTCTTTGACTTTGGCTTCCATCTGGATCTTATTCTTAATTAACCCTTCACACCTTTCTTCAGCATCACACAGATTGTCTTGTTCCTGTATACATGAGAGCGATAGAATATATTACTATTTATATATATTTTTAATACTTAATGTTTAACCATTTTAAAATACATTTCATACTGTACGTACTGCTTGCACTTGAAGCTGCAGATCATTCTTCTCTTGGAGAAGTGAAACCATTTTCTCCTCAAGCTCTTTTCTCCGAGCTTCAGACTTGGCATAAGCCTCCTTAAGTTTCAGGAATTCCTCCTTCATGTTGGCCATCTCCTTCTCTGCTTCAGCAGATCTTAGTAATGGTTTGATCTTGAAATAGAGCTTCATCCATGGCCAGTTTTTGACACTCATGAATGCACGCACATTCCACTGTATAACAAGCAAGGCATCCCTTTTGGATTTAAAGAAAAAAATAATCAGAGGAAATGGTTACATTTTCAATTAAATATATAATTAATTAATGTATCAATAAATAATTTAAAAAAGGAAAAAAAGCCATACCTGCGCTCTACCATCTTCTGGTACTCAATTCTTGAGAGAAGCCCACGGGATCTGGCTTGGATTCCTGTTAATATTTTAGATAACCGTTCATCTCTCATTTCCTCCAACTGACCTAACAGACCAGCTTTAAAAAACACCTGAAAAATATAGTTAATCATTTTAAAAATATATTTTTCATTAAACAATTTTAAAAGAAAATCTAGAGAAAAAACCTTTTACCTTAGTGTGCCCAAATCTGTACTGTTGGCAATCTATGTCAAGTGAAGCCAATAGTTTTTCAGCCCCCTTCTTGCTGTCAATGAACTGTCCCTCTGGGATTGCAGAAGGATTAAGGATACGGTATCTGTAGAATATGAAATGCTCATAAAGGGTACTTGTGAAAGTTTGTTATATAGTAATTTTACCATGAGTCTGCTAATTAGGTTACAGTGTAGTACCTCTGTTTGAAATCACCATACAGGATTCTGTTAGGGAAACCCTTCCTGCAGATCCTGATACCTTCTAGCACACCGTTGCAGCGAAGCTGGTGCATAACAAGAGGGTTGTCCATTGCACCAGGAGTCTTGGTCTCATTAGGAATGATGCAGCGTACAAAGTGGGGATGAGTTGAGCGCAAGTTTGTCATGAGCTTATTAAGATTCTCCTGAAAATCAGTAATATTAATGTGGTTAATATTCATGTAATTAATAGATCATACAACTAAACAGAAGAGGTCATGGTACCCTGGACTTATTCTGTGTTCACATACCCTGTGAAGTGCAGACACTGTCTGGAACGATGATCCCTTTTTCTTCTTTTCTTTCTTTTCTTTCACCCCAGACTCTGCTTAAAAAAATAGTATCATCATGTATTGCCTTAAAGCCCAATCCAATCCCCCCGCTCCGGGAATTAAATTGGCCCATTCCCAATGCCTAGTCCCAATCCTCTGAGTTCTCATCACATTGTGTACGCATTGGAAAGGCTGTTAAGTTCACTATTAAACAGAGCTATATTTTATTTAAAAGTTAGCAACCGTTTAGAAACCAGGTTTAAAATCTAAGTACACCATTACCACACAAAAATATTGATGGAATACATCAATACAGCACCTATGAACAAGAGTAGTTGTAGATTAGTGACTACATCTACTAAAACAGAATTTGATGAGGTGGGCATAACGTATTATCTGGCAAGACCAGCAAAACTCAATATAGATCACTTCTATAAGTTGTATAGAAAATATCAGCATGCATGTACAATACAAGTACACACAAGACATCCAGGTAATTCTCACAACCCCTGTCACCACTTTTGCTTACCCGAATCTGCCCCAGCATAGTTTGCGAACAAGATAGCCAGCAGTTTAAGTGAGGATTTTTGGTAGAGTGCTACTACAGTTTCATTTAGTGGATCCTTGTTCTTTATGAGCCAATTGTTGATGTTGTAGTCCACAGTGCCAGCATAGTGAACTAGGGCAAAGTGAGCCTCAGGCTTCCCCTTTACAATCCTTGGTTTTTGGAAATTACTTGACTTTCCCAAGTGGTTGTCAAAAAGTTTTGCCTTAAAGGTGGTATCTGTGGCTTTGGGGAACATGCATTCCTCTTCAAGGATAGACATGATCCCCATGGGCTAAAACATAAAAAAAAAAATAATTGATTACATTACCAGGAAGTATTAGCTATTATATCTCTACACATAACCAAAGCACAAACAGTAATACTATTCTGCTTGTCTGTTAATTCATTTATTATTTATTGCACTAAATGGTTGTACAACTTTCTTATTTATTAGTGACTCACCTTCTCAATTAAATCAATGCAGGCTTGCAAGTCCATGCCGAAGTCAATGAATTCCCATTCTATGCCTTCTTTCTTGTACTCTTCTTGTTCCAGAACAAACATGTGATGGTTGAAAAACTGTTGCAGTTTCTCATTTGTAAAATTAATACAGAGTTGCTCAAAGGTGTTAAACTGCAAACACATGAATGGAAGAGCGTATCGATTAAGTGTATTCATGTTTTTTCATAAACTTCTTTGTCAGTGTCATAAGAATTCCTACTAAATCTGATGTCTAAAAACCATTATAGCACTTAAAGGCCATATTGGAGTGCTTATTTCACACATACTGTATGTCCAAAATCAAACCAGCTTTCATATGCTTTAGATCAAATTTCATATTGTGTCATAATTTCATGCATTCAACCAGGCATCAAAATGCATATAATTATTATATGATATATATAATAATAGCAACAAATTACAAGTACAAGTGATAATAAAATATTTTAAGAACGAAACGTTCAGTATGTTTTTTTTTTTGCCTGCAAAACTGAGTTAAAAGATGGTTGTAATTAAGGTAACATGTTTTATACAGAAAATGTTTGCCAATATTGTCATCTTATTTCTTTATAAATATTAAACATTAAATCACACAAACCATTACTCCTTATAAATGTTCTTTAAATGTATGTTTTTGTGTATTCATGCACTCACATCAAAAATCTCAAAGCCAGCAATGTCCAGTACACCAATGAAATACTGCCGTGGCTGCCTTGTTTCCAAAGACTGGTTGATTCTAACCACCATCCAGAGGAACATTTTCTCATACACTGCTTTGGACAGAGCACCAACGGCATAGTTCACCTGTAAGAACCAGCATAAGGAGTTAAAAAGATGGAAGCAGTTCATACTTCAAATTATTGTTCCTATATGTATTCTTGAAGGTAATGCTAAAGGTTTGCTTACCTGTTGGACATTTTGTCCTTTGGTCACCCACTCATTGCCTACTTTAACTCTTGGGTGACATAGACCTTTTATGAGGTCGGCAGAGTTCAGGCCCATGAGATAAGCAACTTTGTCTGCATCTAAAAATAAATTAAGATTTCTGTATTCAAGTGTAATCAAACATTAATGATTTTCTTGTGGAACATGCCTTATACATACCCTCAGTTCCATCAGCCTCTGCCTGCTCTTCACGTTGCTTTTGCTTAAATTTCATGTTACCATGGTGCATAATGGCTCCAGTAAGCTTGTACACTGAGTTTTTCTCCTCTTGTGTGAAGCCAAGTACATCAAAAGCATTCTGTAAATGAAGCAACAACATAAAATCCAAAGTACAACCACATTAGCATAAGAAAGAATATAATCCTTTAAACAAATGTCACAGGGGATACCAAATTGATTATATACCGAAGAGCATGGCTACACTAATAAATGTTGTCTAGTTTTAAAATATACACATAAATTCACACTTTTGACTTATTCAGATTTCTTTTATTGTTAATGTATAAATGCAGTGTTAATGGCACTTTAAGAGGTCTTTCTGAAGAAATTTTGCACATTCAGCTATATGAGCATTAGTGGGACCTGACACTGATGGGAAGACTGGCATGCAGTCTGCTTTTCAATTCCAATTCATCACAGTGTTAAATGAGGTTACAGTAAGATCAGGGTTCTGTGCGGACAACTTACAGAAGTGAGTTGACTCACATCTTCTAGTCCAGCACACATTATGCACAGGTGTAATGCTGGAACAGGTTTGGGCTCCTTCATTCCAGTGAATAAAAGTATGCTTCAAACTGTGTTGCAACAGTTTGGAGAAGAACCACATATGGGTGTGATGGTCAAGTGTCCAAATTGTTTTTCCATACTGTATAGTTAATATTCAAATGTTACTGTCCTATAGTCTCCCCATACTCAATACACTGAAATCTGCTGTCCAAACTGGACATATTATGAAGTATATTTATTATAGACTATATTTATATATAAAAAAATGTAAATGGGAACCTTGTTTTGACCAGGGAGTTTGTATGTTCTCTCTGTGCTTGGTGGGTTTCCTCCAGGTACTCCGGTTTCCTCCCACAGTCCAAAGATATGCTGGTTAGGCTAATTGGCATTTCCAAATTGCCCGTAGTGTGCGTAAGTGTGTGTATGTGTGTGTGCCCTGCGATGGATTGGATTGGATTTGTTCCACTGGTTGCAATATTGGTGAAGTACTGAATGACTCTTTTTGTGTTTACAGCTTACTCAGCAGTGTAATGCTCAAGTGAATTGGTTAATATAAAAAGGTAACGTAATAGGTATATTCATCATGATGAGCTTATCTAAGCTGGTCTAGCTATATGACCAGTGCTCCTAATTATTTATTTCAATGAACAGAACAGTATTTTTTATATATGTATCAAAGAAAGGGACTAAGGTGGATCAGAATTTAAAACAATCAAAAGGAAATGCAGATCAATTGCATTAAACTTGACCTCAACTAAATATTAGGACTTACATCAGTTGCCATTAACTCTTCAGCATCATCAATGGACATGACTGTGGTTTCTCCCTGAGAGATGAACGCATAGTCATATGGGTTTGCTGTCACCAGTAACATCTCTGTAGAAAGAATAATATTATGCCATTTTGTCAATATCTTTAATGACTTTTAATTGTGTTTTTTTGCTTCATGCATTTAATTGATTCATTGTACTAACCAAGTATTTCTGGTTTCTTGTTTGACAAGATTTGATAAAATATGTGATAATCTCTTTCTGCCTTGAGCTGAAAGATCACACGAGATTTTTCCAAGAGATCTTAGTGAAGAAGAGAGTAGCATAAGTGCTATGGTAAATATGTAAAAAAAAATATATACTGCATGAATCTGATATGCAAGAAATTACATTTTGGCCACAACAAAACTGAACAAATTGCTGTCGTGTAATATTGGAACAACTGATTAGAGACATTAGTGAATTTGCAATGATAACGGTTAAAGACAATTTGAAAAGAGGTGAGAAATAACACACATGTTTCAATGTCAGCTGATGCCAGTTTTCCTCTGGTATCAAAGTGAATTCTGATAAATTTTCCCTTAAAAAAAAATTGAAAAAAAACAAAACATTAAAATATTTTACACAAAAAAGAAAATGTTGGTGTTATATTAAAAGTAGAATAATAAACAACATTTCTCTTACAAATCTTGAGGAGTTATCATTTCTAATAGTCTTGGCATTGCCAAAAGCCTCCAGTGCAGGGTTAGCCTGGATGATTTGATCTTCCAAGGTTCCCTGGAAAAGAGAAAATAATCCCAAATATTACATTTCTAGTAT
>JAOVVB010000023.1:10576670-10593280 GCA_028570985.1 Heterobranchus longifilis | reverse complement strand
CAGATCTTTGAGTTTAGCTCATGAAAAATGGGAGCAAAAATAAAAGTGTTGCGTTTATATTTTTGTTCAGTGTAATTTCAGTCACACATATCTTATTTGATGTTAAAAAACAGTCCATTTATCTTCAGTAGGTTATTTATCCTGGTCAGTGTTGAGGTGTATCCAAAGCTTATGACAGAAACATTTGGAATATTTGGCAGGAACATTTGGCAAAAAATAACCTCGGTGGGACACTATTTAATCTCTGAGGACTTTATCAAGTGAAATATTTTTTGACACTTTCTGTGACAAATGAATTGTTTTTTTTTTTTTTTTTTGCTTCCTCTGGGACTGTTTTTGTTTGTTCGTTTGTTTTTTGTTTAATTTGCTGTGACTAAAGTGATTTTATAACGTGTGATTTGTACGTCCATCTTCAATCTTCCACAACTCTGCCTTTTGAACATTAATAGAAAAATTAAATTCTTTGTACTATTATTTAAAAACTAGAAAAAAAAAATGATAACTAGCGTTTTAACCAATAAATATTACACATAAAGGCACTAGAAGCTTACTTTGTTTTTGATGCTCTTTAATAGGGTTAATATAAAAAATTTGAAACTCTGAATTCTGCATTACTATTTCAAAATACTATACTGAATCAAGTAATCCAAGTGATAGCTGTGTATTACCTTAAAAGTCCACAGTGTGAGGCATGCAGAGACGTGGTTGCACTTAGGAGTGTTGATAGTTCACATCACCTTATCACAGTGAGGTCTCCATTGCACTGAACTCCAATATTAGCTCCTCTCAAAGAATCTCTTCAACACATTTGTGCCTCTACATTGCACAGTGATGATGGAAAGAAAATGGTCCAGACAAATCATACAAGAATTATAGTGAAATGCCTGTTAAAGGACCTTATTTGGCTTGCAGTACTCTCAGTTTCATTCTGCACATTAGCACATTTTGATACCATGTCTAGTGAACATTTCTTCGTTTTTTTTGGACATATAATCTTTCATTTTCAAGTGAATTTGCTTCTGAAAAATATGAAAACTGTAGCAAATTAATTTAAGCCTTAGTAAGCAGTTAATAAATAGAAGAAAACTTCTAGCAGGAGTCATATCTGAAATACTATCACAGTGAGGACCATTATCCACAAATGGAGAAAACTTGGAATAGTGGTGAACATTCCCAGGAGTGTTCGGCCTACCAAAATTACGCCAAGAGCACAACAACAACGGAGCTCATAAAAAACCCAGAACAACATCTAAAAAATGACATGCTTCACTTGCCTCAGTTAAGGTCAGTGTTTGTAAGTATCCATAGGAGAGTTCCAAAGCAAAAGCCATTGCTGACCAAAAAGAACACAAAGGCTTGCATCACATTCGCCAAATAACAACTTATCCCCAAGACTTAATATACAAGTATATTCTATGGACTGATGAGATGAAAGTTTAACTTGGACTGCTTTGCAGCTTCAGGACCTGGACAACTTGCCATAATTAATGGAACCATGAATTCTACACTCTACCAGAAAATTCTGAAGGAGAATGTCTGGCCATCAGTTCATGACCAAGCTCAAGCATACTTGGGATATGCAGCAGGACAAAGTTCTGAAACACACCAGCAAGTCCACCTCTGAATGGCTCAAAAAGAAGAAAGAAATAAAGGTTGTGGAGTGGCCCAGTTCAGACTTAAATCTGATTCAGATGATCTGAAACAGGCAGTTCTTGCTTGAAAACCCAGCATTGTAACTAAATTAATACAAAGAAGAATGGCCTAAAGCAACTGATAATTGGCAGGTATCGGAACGCACATACAGTTATACAGTTTACGTTTTTGCATAGGCCAGGCTTGGGACGCCTTTTTTCCTTGATAAATGAAATAATTATTTAAAAAACACATTTTTGATATATATATATTTTTGTGTAATATTAAAATTAGTTTGATAGATTAGTGGTTAGCACTGTCGTCTTGCTCTTCCAGGGTCCGGGTTCGATTCGCACCTTGGGTCTGTGTGCATGGAATTTGCATGTTTTCCCTGTGCTTGGTGGATAAAGCAGTATTGATGATGGATGAGTGAGTGAGTGGTGATCTTAAAATATACTTAGAAAATCAGGAAGGGACAAATACATTTTCACAGCACTGCACACCATATATAAAATCAGGCAAATGTCTAGCTCCTGTGTATATGTGCAAGTGGAATTAGTGGCCTGAAGTGGCTTCTTTAAAAGGTCAAGCCATGTGTCAGTTTATCCGTATCAGTAGTAAAGTGGGTGGACTTAGAAACTGTTCACATCTACCTACAGTCTCTGACTTACAGCAGTCTGAAGGACAAAGCAAGTGACCAATCAGTGCTACAAAATGATTACTCATTTAAACTCTTTAAAATCTTAAATGTATTTAGTCAAAGACCTGCATCTGTTGTAGTGATGAACAGATGTATAACTGATACAGCACATCCTCCCAAAACCTCTGTAGCAGCCTATCAGCACGAAGGATGTGGTTAAAAATGTTTAAGTAAGTGCAGCCCCACTTAACTCCTTTACAATATGGAAACACACAGGAAGTGTAATAATGCACATGTAATCGGTCCAGAAATGTCCTGTCCTGATTCTCTCACTGTTACTGGTCACATGACAGACTTTCAGTAACAGGGTTGACACCATTAGCTTCCAAGTCAGCAAACTGCACAAATCATTATATTGAAAATGTTGAATTTGTATGTGCAATTGTCTACCCACACATAGGACTCCATTTCACAATCTGGCACCAGTCTCTTAACAAGCATCAGAAATTAGATTTTCTTAAGAGAGTGAGCATAAAGAATATTATACACTATATATTGCCAAAAGTATTCGCTCAGCAGCCCTCAAAAGCATTTGAACTTGAGTGACATCCGATTCTTAATCCATAGGGTTAAATATGATGTTGGCCCACCCTTTGCAGCTATGACAGCTTCAACTCTTCTTGGAACTCCACAAGGTTTAGGAGTATGTTCATGGGAATTTTTGACCATCCTTCCAGAAGCATTGTGAGGTCAGTGTCTTATGATCCGCCACACCTACTTCAATCAAAGTGTGCAGGCTGCTTGCCCGTACCGCGTATTATGAAAAAGAGCTTTTTCTTACCAAATTTATGGACTTTAAGTAACTTTACAATTAATGTTCGGGACTCAGACACAGTCTCAGTGTTTAAGTAAAAGCTAAAAAAATTATTTAGCCAAGCATTTTTGTAAATAGATTTGCTTTACGTAAAGGAGCAGATCTGGGGGACTCATGGATATAGAGTATTATGGTGAACTTTCCCCACTCTCATTGATCACTCAGGTTTGTTGACAGTGATCCCAGGGAGGCCTTATGTCCATTTTTCCTTCTGGATCTCCCTTTTAGTTACTGTATGCTGTCATGGTTAGTCTTGCCAGAGTCCCTGCTTTGCACTCTGCACTAAATATACATACTCCTTATACATGATATGACTGGAACCATACCCGTTATCGCTCCTTCTCTTCTGCTCTCTCTCTCTCTCTCCCTTCCCCTCCCAGTCGAGCTAGACATGTCGCTCCTGAGCTGACAGTGATCTAGAACCCTTCTGCCCTTTGGACCTGTTTGACTTGTCCTGGTACCCCAATTCTGTTTGAAGATCTCATTGCATGGGTGCCTCATGTTATCTGCTTGGGATGTGGTGACTGGGGACGTTTCCAGTTTACCATGAAGACGGGCTTGGCCTCGACTGATGCAGACGGCTGTTCTCCGAGACTTGTGACTGCAGTCGCTCAACAGTTCAGGACTGGAATTCCCTACAGTCTACCTGAGGCTCCAATAACAAACTGGACTCCATATCCACTTAAATACATCTACTGTTAAATTTAACTTCCTGCAAATCCCTGCTATCCGTTAACACCCAAATACGGATGGGTACCCTGTTGCGTTCCTTGCCACCTTTGCCCTCAGCTTGCTCATCAGGGACTAACTAATCATTTTGATTCTTACACATTTTTCACACAGTAAAAACAAAATTCCCCACAGTAAAAACAAAATTCATACAAATTCAAAAATCTTTTTTTTTTTGATTGTGTAAAGCTGCTTTGCAACAATGACAATTTACAATTAAACAAAAAAATTTATTTCTTCTGTCCTGTGGTTTGCTTCTGAAGAAGAACTGTGTTTTGGTCTTTGTTGAATATTACGATAGCAGAATTAGACACAACAATTAGACGGTTTTAAAACCGACAAATAATTTTTTGTGTTTATAAAATGTATACATAATAAGCTGCACTGTCTGTATCATGTAGAAATACTGTACATGTTTTGGAAAGAAAAATATTTCATGAGGTTCAAACCTATATTTCACTTCTCAAGCTTTTCCATTGAATACACTTCATACTAAAATAACACATTGCATAGCTTGTAACAGTGCAACACTGACCCTTGCTGTCTGTTTACATTTTGCAAGAAATGTATCCTGTATTTCTTGCAAAAAAAATAATAAAATACAGAATATTTAGAGACAGTGTGAAAGACTGCTGTACCACATAAAAAGTACATCTTTTTTCTTTTTTAAAAGAAATGACTCACTAAAGTAAAAATGATGAACAAAAATTAATGCCATACCAAACTTTAATAATGTTCCTATGACAACATATCAGTAAGAACAAGGCAGAATCAGAGAAACAGTTTCAGTGTGTGAGAAAATTGAAGGCTAGCGTAACAGCAGCAGTAGTAGTGCACATACATTAGCCAAAATTTGCACATAACAGGATTCATTATATTGCACCAATATGCTCTCAGGCAGTGTATGTATATGGGTACTTATAATTCAGATTTCTTTTCTCTATGTTTGGAACTTTGTTTCTCTAAGGATAATTTAAGCAGCATTAGAGATACACAGCAGGTTGTCAATAATATAAAACATCCACTGGTATGGTATAGATATCGGTGTTTAAGGCTGTTTTTATATAAAAAAAAATCTTTGCTACAGTAAAAACAAAATGCATTTTCTCAGATAGGTTTCACAACATTTGGATAAAAGTGTATTAGAAACAGATACATAATCGTCCTCTAAATTTCAGTGTAAATATAGTTTTGCATTAGAAAATTAATGAAATGTTCTATGGGCCCAGTGAAATGGTGTTTAAGGAATTTTGATTATCATGATTGTAGTCAACACCTAATTTATGTAAAACACATCCAAGATCACAAAAAGCCTGTTTTAGTGCTTTGTTACAACTTTTGTTATAGGCAAGTTATGAAGTTACGATGAGTTCCTTTATACCAAATAGAGGGAACCGATTATTTCTTAGCTCTGATATAGCATTACAAAGTATTTGCTTGGCGAATGCTTGTGTGAAAAAACTCACTGGTCTCAGATACAGTCTATTAGTAGTAGTCTACACTTTCCAGAAGATGAAAATAAATATAAACATGTAGCAATCCTTAAATAATTACAGTCAAATAAATTCCAGTGTTTAGAAAACTCTTGCTTTAAGTAGTCTCATGGGAACAGCAGAATTTCCATCACATAAGGCACAGTAGATCCCATTCGGCATTTGGTGAGTCTGTGCTCCAACATGCATCTTTCTTAAAGGCAGAGAAACTCTATTGAATGTAACAATCCCTGAAATATTGATCTTACTATAATGTTATTTAATTCTTGCTCCAGCATTCAGATCTCATTAATATGTTGGATAATTGTAAATCTGAAAATAGTAAATAGCATTAATGCTTTAAAAAAATAACCCTTGGAACCATTCAGGGAAAGCCATCTTGCTATGTTTGCTTGTTCCAAATAAGTAATGCCTGTCACAATAAACTCATGGTTTTGTCTGAGAAACAATAAGATGGTCCAAAAAGGTATGAAAGAAAAATAGTGACAGGTGAAAACTTATTTTGTAACTGGTTAGATGCCAAACTGTGGAGGCTTCTCTGTTTTAGCTTGCAGGCAGCAAGATGTGCTGCTTTTTAATAGTAAGTTCTAGCTTTAAGTTGGAATGACAAAATAATTTACAACAATTTCTTCAATAACAGTTTGACTCTACATGCCTTCTGAGTGATCAGTTCTGTTTCCAGTTCCATGAACAGACCAAGTATAGTTTTATCTGTGTGCCTTTTTACAATCCCTGGTCCTAGGACACTGTCACAGATTTTAAAGTTATTTCAGGTGCAAGATGATGGAATGGCAATAAAAAAATGATCCATTCAGTAGTAAATCAAAAACATGGTGATACCTCACATTGGTCCTTTCTGTGTCACAGGTCTTCTCACTGTGGGGAAAATATTTTGAAATGTGGAAGAAAGCTGTGTTTTTTTTTTTTTTTTGGGCAATGAGCCAACAGTTCATCATCTGTCTCCTTTTAAAACTCCATTCATGTCACTTGTTTTCAAAAATCTGAAAATCCTTAAGATCAGCAGCTTTTTTGTGCTTACTGCATTGAAAAAGTTGCATTTAACCATCTAATGGTCTTCACAACTTTTTATAAGACATAGCGTATATTGGTTTATCCTTGTGTTCGAGCCTTCTCCTAAAACATCCTTGTTGGGACAGGGGTGTTAGGAGGGATGAGCAACATTGTGGGCCATCCAGTTAACTTTAGTGGTCCAGCTCTCTCTAAGAGCTTCATCAAACTTCTGCCGGAACTGTTTCAGTGCCTCTTCATCAGTTTTACCTAGCGCAAGAGAGTCCTGTAAAACACACACACACACGACTTTAAAACAATCAGTAAGCCATTTTGCTTTATTCATGAGAAAGGTCAGAGGAAAATGGTCCTGTTTGCTTGGATTTTTAGTGTGCGGTTAGTGAGTTTGAGCTTTTTTTTAGGATTTGAGGCTACAGTGGTCACAGGCACAGATATAGTCTCTTTATATCTTTATGTTGAGAATATCTATATAGGACATGTGACTAGGTGTTTAACAGTATACCTTTAAGTACTGAATGTCTTTGACCGAGGTGAGTTCTGGTAACCCGGACGTCAGCATCAGGGCAAAGAGTGTGATGAACAGATTTCCATTCCTCCTCAGAATCAGATAAGCATCCTCACAGTACTGCCTAAAACTACAAACCCAAACAGACAACAAACAAAGTAAAGTAAAAAGCAAGAGATACGACTGTGATCAAGCAAGGAGAGTTGATTTAATAATAATAATAAAAAAAAGAATAATAAAGACGAGTAAATAAGATGCTGTTCACGACTTGCCTGCCAAATTTCTCAGTGTTACCAGTTTTGCCCTGCTGAATAACGTGAATGAAGTCATGCGTGAGAATGAATGGAACACGCTCTCTCTTGATTCCAAACTTTGATTTAAAGTTCCCCAAGATATGACCAAAGTCTATATGAAAGAGCTGACACAGACAAACAAAAATGCCTTTGTGATTAATAAGCATCTAAAAATCTTTTATACTCCAGAGTCTTTTCTGCTACTCACCTGCCCTGTGCTTCGGACCATGATATTGTCACTATGACGATCTCCGATGCACAGAACATAGGTGGCGACACAATAACCAGCACAAGACAGTGTGAACTCCTCAATGGCTTTCTCCAGAGCCTCACTACAAAAACAAGAAATACGTAGACACACAAATTGAACAGACATAACTTATAAAGACTGGTCAGACTATCCATGCTGAATACTGCTCACCTAAAAAGGAGTGATGAACATTAAAAAAAGAAAAAGGGGGGAAAAAAAGAAGCACAGAACAATGGAAGAAGGTGGCTGGACAAGTCTAATCCACAAATGCCCCACTTCAACTTAAAGGGATCTGCTGCTAATGTTTTGGTATAAGATACCACAGCACAACTTCAGAGGTCTTGCCTCGATGCATCAGAGCTGTTTTACCAGCAAAAGAACAATATAGACAGATGGTTTTAAAGTTATGGCTGATGTGAGTATATTTTTTGTAATCACCTGTATCAAATGTGTGAAGGTTACATAGTGTTTGTGTGACCAAAACAAAAGCTGTGCTTTAGAATGTAACAAAATCAACTGAGCAAAATTTAAACCGTAGCTACATCTCAAAAAGCTGCTCAAAATGTTCTGAAACTAGCCCAAAATATTTATGCCAAAATCTACTGCTACTGGAAACAAGCTCACCATGGCCCCCATTTCTAGTTTGTTGTAAAAATAATCCGATTATGCACTTTTCCACAGTTTTTTCCACTTGTTTGATATTAATAGCAGCCAGCATTCTGGCATACTGGTTGTGAAAAACAGCATGCTTAGGAAAAGCGTGTGCATTTTTAATCCTCTGCAGCATATCCTGATTTAAGTTAAAGAGAAACCTAATTTCCAGAGGAGGAAGTGTGAACCTGATTAATGGAAAATGTTTATATTAAACCTCATGTAATACAAAATATTCTATATTCTTGCTTACTGTATATGTTACATTTAACAAAAAGAACTAAATTACCAGTACACTGCGCAGGTATGGGTTTGCTCGTCAGTGATGTCTTACCCGGGGTTTTTGTCCTTGAGCCAGCTGAGCAGAGCATCTTTGTTGAAGGCTGCAGCTGCTGCCATGTTGCTGCTATTTTTTTGGATGTTGGCGATGGTGTCAGCCGAGGATACAACCTCGATCAGCCCTGTGCGATCTCCTGTTGCCAGGCAACCATAAGGCACAATTCTATAAGTGAAACCGAAGACTGAATGTTATTTTCAAATAAATTATAATAAATAAAATAGAATATAATCAAGAAAATGACCATGCTAAGTTAATACTTGTTTAGGTTAATTAATGGACGAAACAAAAACAAAAACTTAAAATCTGACAAACTCTTAATCTTTTTTTTATTTGAATATTTATTTTGGAGAATGATTGGGTGTGTCTGTTTGCCTGCAGTAAGTCCTATTTCGGGGTTTTAAAGATGTTTATTTTCGTTTATTTCAATTTTACCAATTAGGCCTATTTATTAGATACTAAGGGGAAATAGCATTACCCATGTTGTAGATTTCAATGCATTTTTATGTGTGATTGAATTTATTGTAAAACAGAAAAAGTACACGTAACAGTAAAAAAAAAAAAAATAAAAAAAAAAGATTTTGAAAAGAGCACATCAAAAAGTTGATGGAGGCCAATATGATGGCCACTGACATTTGCCACATTGCTTTGAAAAGGAATCAGAAAACATGAAAATTATTTTATTTTTCAGTAGAAAAGTGACTTTTTTGTTTTGTTTTGGGCCAGGCAGTGTATAAGTATAAGTGTACTCACTTATGCACTGCCTGGCCCAAAACAAAAAAAAAAAGTCACCCTGTCAGAGGGCTGCATCATGCAAAGAAAACTGACACTGGGTTAAGTACCCCTTCAACACATTGTCAAAACCTGATATGCTGAACTGTCAACTTGGCAGAAGAAAAAAAAAAAGTTGACTGTTGGATGGTCAATTTTTTTTTATTATTAAAAAATCAATAATAAAATATGTTTAATAGCGAAAGTAAGAGCATTTCCATATGCACGCAATTGTGATTAGAACTCACAGGATTGGACTTTGTAGAAATGGAAAAAGATCACATGGTCTGATAAGTAACAACTGACCCTATTCCAGGGCGATGGGTGCATCAGGGTAAGAAGAGAAGTGCACCCATCATGCATAGTGCCCTTGATCAGGGGTTAGGGAAGGATTTGCTAGTTAGCAGTGTAGCTCATGTTAGCCAAAAACAGAACACTGACAGTTCAGAGGTAACTTGTAACAACTTAGAAACAATTACTAGACAAAATGTTGTAAATGTTATCTTGCTGAAAGTGCTTCCATAACCGATTTTGAATGTTGCTTTTGGCAGGCAGCTGCTCTCTTCTCTTTCCAGTACTATGGACTATACCGACCTACTTTCTCCCAAGCTGCTGCCTGACAGTGTAATTAATGATTGTTAGAACACTTGTGATGCAGATTGATATATATAGTTAAACGTCCCAGTGCTATTATGCTCTATTATCACCATTTGTGAAATGTCTCTCATCCAATCAGATTACTCGGACGGAGCTAACCATTGTAAAAATTGTGTTATTGCAGCAACATTTACATCTTGCATGGAATATACAACATAGCATCTGTAAAACAATTTTGTTGTATTCAGTTTTTTAAGTGATTCTGTATTTTCCTCTAAGAAATGATGTGTTGTATACACAATACCTGAGGTCAAGGTTTGCTTCCTTCCACAGCATATCCATTAACCTTAAGATCTGCAAAGTCAGCATGTCCTGTCTGAGATCTGAAAGTCAAAATCAATTCATTTCTTAAGTTGCCATTACCTGACATTTGATGCACTTGACAACAATTATTTATGCCTCTGCCCCTCTCATCAACATTCATCTCCACCTCTCTTCCTCTTTATCCATATCCTTCCCTCTTCACGGTCTCTCACCATCTCCATTCTTGAAGATGATTCCCAGCGTGTCTCCTACCAGCAGCTTGTTATGGTAAACAATCCACAGGGGCTTCATTTTAGAGTCCATGTACCTGCACTTCTCCACACTAAATATAATAAGGAAAATGAGAGATTTGTTTCAGGTTCTTAAGATATGCTCACTGGCCACTTTAATTCGAACACCTATACCTCAGCTCATTCATAAAATCGTCCAGTCAGCCAATTATGTTGCAGCTGTGCAACGCAAGAAATCATGTAGATACAGGTCAAGTTGTTGAAAAAAATTTAGAAGGCCATGGGTAAAATGAGGGGATGCACATGGTCAGCAACAATACCCAAACAGAATAAACAGAAAACATTCGCAACACCATTACAGCCTTGACTATTGACTGTTAATGCCAAATTCTAAATATACTATCTGTGTCTTAGGAGAAATCAAGGTTCATGAGACCAGACTATGTTTTTCCAGTCTTCAGTCATTGTGTTTTAACAAGCATGTGCCCACTGCAGCCTCAGAACTGTTACTCAGTTTTCAGATTTATCAATTTTCTGTTGCAACATTTTAAGCAAATTCTGGAGACGGTTGTGTGTTAAAATCCCAGAAGATCAGCAGTTATAAAAATACTAAAATTATCCTATCTGGCACCACAAATACTGTAATGCCCAAGTCAAAATCACAGAGACCACACTGTCCCCATTTAAATAGTTGACTTGAAGATTACATGCTGGCCTGTATGATCCGCATGATTTTATGCATTGTATTGCTGCGTAACAAGTGTCTGATTAGATAGATGCATGATAGAGCAGGCATACAAGAGTTCCTAATGAAGTGTAAATGGAAAGCCATCTTACTTGACATCAGCAAGCAAAATCTGGGGGTTCAGTGGTGAGTGAAGGTCTGACAGAATCTCAATGAAGCCCGTCTGTCTAAGGCACTTCATCATGGCGTCCCTCAGCTGAGCCTCCTTCGTTTTATTCTTTGCTTTAATTGTGCCCAGTTTGATCAACTCATTCACAGTTTTTAGCTTACTGAGAGCCTCGACCTGCATTCAAAAAGAGACAGACAAATCCTTATAACATTTGTCTACTTAGATTTCTTTCTATTTCAAAGTTTATATTCAATAAATTTAATTAAAACAAATGTAAATAAGAAAAACTAAAGGCAGGATTCAGTGTTGCAGGACATATAATCTGTTGTTATTAAATGAAGTGATGGCAGGTGTCTATCCAGTAATACAGCTGGCTCTACATTAGAGACGGCATAACAAATCAATTCAGTTATATGTCGTATATTAAGATATTTCCTCTTCTTTTTTTTCTTTTTTTTAAGCAGACATTAATGCATTGCCACACTGACTCTACACATGCTTTGGAGTGTTGCATCACTGTTAAATGACACGACATTGACACATGCATACACCAACCTTAAAACACAGTGAGCACAAATTAGTCTCAAAACTTGTATGTGATAGAAGCCATGCACACATTTTTACATAAAAAAATTTGGGTGATAAACTATGAATGGGCTACATTTAATTACTCAATTCTGTTGGGAAACTTTTTTTTTTTTTTTTTAAGGTTCAAGGTCTTAAAATTGTAATCAAATTGGAACTATAATATAAAATATAATTGTGTAATATAATATAATTGTGTTGCGTACAAAATCAACTGCACTTTGGTATCGCGATAACATTGTTTCATACCATACTGTATAATACTATTTTGACTGAAAATTTATAAGTCATATTAACTGGTCAACCATATCTTAATAGATTTATCTTTTATAATTATATATTATAATATAATAATATAATATATATATATATATATATAATTATATAAATATAATTTCCTACAATGTTAAATTTCCTTTAACATTAGATGCTGCCTTTCTGAACTTTATTCCATTTATTGCAGTAAAGCAATCAGGGCAAACTTTAACCCAGTTCTTGTGCCACAGGAACTGCTCTTGTGGGAATATAGCAAGGCAATTCCCGACAGAAAAAAAACAAACAAAAAAAAAAGCATTCTGCAATACTTCAATATTCTGCAACACACACTGACCAATTTCTGTGTTGTACATTCATGGAGTTGAAATGTGCGTTTGTTAATTATTGCCATAGAACAGGTTGACCAAAATAGTCTCTCGACATACTCTTATTCTTCTGAATATGTTAAATATTTAAGTACTGCAGTCTAATAATGGTGTTAAGACCCAGCAGAGATTGTATAATCATAAAGTTTTCCTTTAAACTAGTAATATTAGATTAATTTAAAAATATAGACCCACTGTATATCCACCATGTCCATAAAATAATGATACAATAATGTTCTATTGCCTTATCAAGTCTATTAAATTAAATGTATTGTTTTACATGTTGGGTCATTATATTCTATTTCAACCTTTATACCTGTTTTTTAAGCACTTCAATGTGGGGGATACTGCCTCTGCAGTATGCCTCCAGTATCAGGGCAAACTGCACAGATACCGCTGGCATGTGGATCTCTGACCTGAGAATGCACAAATAAACCATACAAGACATAAGTCCCTAAGCTTGGAAAATGGATTCAGAGATTTTAAGCGCAGCTCAAAGTGTAAACAGATATTAAAATATCAACCTACATATTACATTTTATAGTCAAAACCCTAAAACTGTGGCTTACATCACTAAAGTAATATAGTACTAATGAGCTGCACAACACCTACAATGTAGTGATGATAGTTTAAATTATAGTAGTAATAAGGAAGTTTATAAAATATTAATGTTTACGCATGAACACACCTGAGATGCCAGAAGAGGAAATGTCCAATTTTACGATTACCCTGAGCACGCTGCAGTAAAAACTGGGTAAGGGCACAGTCATAATATGGTTCATAGCGCAACACCTGCACTAGCTGCAGCAAATACTGCAGCAGCTCTTCATCACTGATTCAAGAGAGAGAAAAAGGAAAACAAATACGTCAGATCCAGTTAGGTATCATGATACAACGACCAGCCAGGGAGGGGAAAGACACATCATATAAAGCCAGAGGACTGCATCTTTGCGTTGATCCCTTACCTCATATCTTGCAGACACCTGACTGCATACTCTCGGACATACTGATCCGGATAGTTAAAATCCAGCAGTTCTAAAGCATCTCGAGGATTTATTTTAGGCCAAATCTGCAACAATGCCTGCAACTACAGAAAAGCCCAGAGCAAGCGAAATAGAAAAAAAATGTTATTACTAAGAAAGATGGAGAAAGTCATTTGTGTTTGTACTGATTTATTTATATACCTGTGCCATGTCTTCATGTTTGTTCCATTTGACAGACAGTAGCAGTTTAGGGAGGGACTGTGGGAAATTCTCTCTGCAGTCATAGCGTAGTGTCCAAATCAGATCCTTTTCATTTTCACATAGTTGTGACAGCGGGTCCCTTTCCATGATCTCTTTCAACTCGGTGTAGAACTTTTTCCCTCCTCGTCCCTGCACAAAGACCAATCTGTTGTAGCTGACGTGCATTTTTATACAACACTGACGAAAAATGTTTAGGTCATGTTTGGTTACACTACACTTATCTAACTGCAAAGGTATTATATTTAAAAAAATTATGAAAATTTATTAATCTGATCTGAGAAAACAAGTGACTTGTTTCCAATTAGGGTCCCAAGAATGAGAGCAGAGAGTGGAAGAGCAGCAGCAACATAAATCTATTTGCTAGCAAGTACATTCCCTGGTATTGATGATACCTGGCAACTTTTGAGTGCTTTTTCAGGCACTTGGGCCAGTTTATAACTGACCCACTCTTAAACAGTTAGTGAGGAGACCAGCACAATATGCTCTCCTTTGTATCCTGTTTGAGCACCAGACTTTATCAGTCTTTAGTTTTGGCATTAAGTAAAGCCAGTTTAGAATACGAAACACAAACCAGTAACAGGATGAGGGTGGAGACAAAAAAAAACATGAACTAAAAGTAAAACAAAAGCTTACAAAGCCCTTGCCATAAAAAAGAACAATGCAAAGAGGGAAGTGTGCGATTTACCAGTAGTACAACCTGTAAGCCATTTTCCATAGCAAACAATATTGTACACATTTAAACAAGGGCAGGTTATGGATTTAGAGACACTGTGGCTTAATCAGGCAATTAAAGTCGCATGCCAAGGATAGCAAAATTATTTTTTTCTCTGCAACTCCATAAGACTGAATCTCACAATAAAGTCTCTCTCATCTCGCTTCTGTAACATGCAAATGAAGCATTCAAATCACATCATACCATTACAAATACTAAGTGACTTCATCATTTGTGTCATTACTATTTAAGCCCGGAGTCCAACTAGCAGTTCAGGCACTCACAGGAAAGAGATTAATCCATGTGGATGTGGAAGAGCAAGCTTAACTGCACAACATGCCTTTAAAGGAAATGGCTTTTCTTTATTGTAATGTCATTTGCAATAGCATAAACATAAAATTCTAAAATCTTATACTAAATATATCTTTATTTCAGCAAATTATCTTTTAGCATTCCTGATCATCTCACATTCAACAGTCACCTCAGAAAGTGGTAAAAAGGCACGGCCAATTCTTTTATTTTGCTACACACTGAAGACTTTTGGTTTTGCAATCAAAAGATGTGACTGACCGGTGTTTCTGTTTGCCTCGGTGTGGCTTTTGCATTGACTGTTTAAACAATTAATTGCTCTGAATTTTGACTGAAGTGCTGTTAGGAAAGTAATTGTTAAAAAGGATACATTAACATTAAGTCCTGAGAGTTATATATAGGAGACAAGCAAGACCTTCTTAAGCTGGAAAAAGGAGAATCAATTAATCAGACCCTTTGCCCCAAAACATAAAGCCTAGCCAATACTACAATTCAGAATGTTCAGTAAATTAAAGAAACCAACAACTACACATTGAACAGGATAGACAAGTAATTGATTGAAGTAATATTGAGAAAGCTGTGAGAAAAAAACAATACTGGATAGCAGAAGCCTGGAAAAAAGCCCCAGTTTCTGGGTCTGTGCCCATGATGGCATCAGACTCCTTGATGTGGTTTTCTGCTGTCGTACCCCATCCACCTCAAGGTCTGATATTTGGTGCATACAGAGATGATTTTATGTTCAGCAAGGGTAAAGAGTAATTATTTGAGTTAGGTCTTTCCTGAGAGCTCATCCAATTGGGCCATTTGCTCTGACCTCTCTTATTAATCCACAGAGGTGTCATTCATTCACTCAGTTTTTTGTTTGTTTGTTTCTCCCCCTGCTTGTCTAACTACTGTCTTAAACAACTTTCCTTTTATTTTCGCTGATACTCTTTTATCGCCTAACACAGCTAATACTTTTCTCCACCCGTTCCAACCTGCCTGCAACAACCTTGACACTAAGCACTTAAAGTCCTGCACCTTCTACTGACGAGTAGTCTCACTGTTCCACTTGGGTCCCTCTCATTCACACACATGTATTCTGTCTTGCTGCACCTAACCTTCATCCTCAGCTTTCCAGAACATACTTCCACCTCTCTAGATTTTCCTCCACCTGTTCCCTGCTCTCGCTACAAAGCACAATGTCATCTGCAAACATTATAGTCCGTGGAGAATTCTGTCCAACATGATTGATTAATTGAATAACTGCAAAATGATCAGGTATAAAGATGTTCCTATTAAAGTGGTTACTGAGTGAGTGTGTGAATGAGTTTGTGTGTGTACACATACCATTGACATAGAGTCACTGGATCCAGCGATATCAGCAGCTTTCTCCAGGATCTAAAACATAAAGTAACAAGTTTACCCAATGATAACAAGATAATGCATTATATTACATACAATAATCTGTGAAAATACCTTGTCAAATGGGGGAAATGAGGGGGGGTGTGCTGAGAATTCTGGAAGGTGAATATGTAATGCTGTGGCATTCTCGGTGTAAGGATTTGTCTGGACCGTACCAATAGGGTTTAACATCTCCTCCAGCTCATCTGTGATGTACACAAACCAGACTGATCCATATTTTTTCATTTTTATACAGTCGTTACTAATACAGAGTGCAATTCTACCCAGATATCATAATTCTAAATTCAGACTTACTGTTGAAAATATTAAATTAGTATCTACATTTAATCAACTTTTTACATATCCTCTTAAATTCCATACATTAACAGACATGATGTAAATGTGAGCATGTGGCTTTTCTTACCCGGAAAGGAGGACCAGGTATGCAAGATGATATCACCAGTCTTTAGCTGTCCTCTGTAGTCAAACACCATCATGTTCACCCATGCTATTGGGTAATGCTGAAG
>JAOVVB010000023.1:10544996-10561082 GCA_028570985.1 Heterobranchus longifilis | reverse complement strand
AAATAAATATTGTTTATGATGAAAAATTACACGAAACGATTTTTATTATAAAATAAGCAATATAAAAATATACATGTATATGAAATTAACATATTATTTATATTTTGTTTCCCCTATACATGTTTTTTTTTTATATTGCTTATTTTGATTATTAAATTCATTTCGTGTAATTTGTAAACCATAAACGTATGAATTTATGTTCTAATATAATATTTGAAAGAGATAATGTAGAGGTGGCAATCCGTGGCAGGGGGCATTTTAGAGCACAACACCGCAACTCTTCGTCTTCCACAATAGATAACGACGGATGATCTAGGCATAATTCTATTATTTTATCTGATATTTCTTTATGCTTCTTTGAAAGCCAACTTTCAAAACTGCTCATGTTCCTTTACCGGCCGATCAATCGAAGCACCCCTAATGACAACCTTTAAAAAACATTTCTCATGAGGGCTGTCATTTTCTGATCATCTTATATTTATCTGTTTGGATCAACTTGTGTTCATCAATGTGCATCAACAAGAAAAACTGACCAGCTACTTAAGGAAAAAGTTATATACAGTAGAACTTCGGATTTCCAGTAACGCGGTTTGCGAGCTTTCCACAAGACGAGCAAAGATTTTTAATAAATTTTAACTTGAAAACGAGCAAGTCTTGGTTTACGAGTATGGTACCGAGTATCATGTAGCACGCATGCGCTTCTTGTTTTGGACATTGGACACCGTGCCCCTTCACTCACCGTGCCCCTTCACTCACCCTCTCTCTCTCTCTGGCACACACACAGCACCTGCGCGCATAAATGAACACTTATCTGTCTGGATTTATTTTTACTTTTTTTTTTTTTAAAGGTAAAATGCAGGTTAATTTGTTTTATTTTTACTTTATATTTTGTATTAATTATTTTTATGTATTTTCTTTTTTTGGCTGTGAAACAAATAATTAGAGTTTCCATTATTTCTTACGGGAAAATTTGCTTTGATTTACGAGTGTTTTGAAATACAAGCCTGCTTCCAGAACGAATCATGCTCGTAATCCAAGCTTCCACCGTATATTAGTCATAGTCATATAACTAAACACAGAAAAATGTGTTGGCTTGGCTTAAATATAATAAATAAATAAATGAATGAATAAATAAAATAAGGAAATTATTTTCCAAATAATACTTGAGTAAATAGCCTGAACACCATGCATCATTTCAGCATTCACAAATGCAAACACTTTCATAACAGTTTCATCTTTGCCATTCCACTAAACTGTACCGATCTGGTTTCACATCTCGTTATTTCCGACATTTAACACTCATATTTATGCAAACTCAAACTGCATTGTGGGTGCTGCAGTTAGGTGCTGAAGAATGAAAGAAGTATGCAGCCTTTTAATATAAAACTTACAGCGTAAGTATAGTGCAGTTGCTACAGTAATAAATGCAGAGCTGTTGATGGGGTTTTATCCAAAATATTAACCCTGACCAGCATGCCTAAAACCCTAAGCTAAATCTTAAGCTAAAAGCTAATGGCTAAATAAGAGCCATCGAGTAATTGTAAAATTCTTAATCAGACTAGTCAATTATATGTTTAGTCCATATTCTTAACCATAAATTATTTTCCAAAGATTCCTAAAGACTACATACTTACTATATAACTGATAAAACGCTCATTGATGGCACATGAGGAATGCCTGTCGGATTCATTTCCACAGGAGGCTACTTTTCTGCTAAGGATATTGCAGGCTATGTTAGTAAGGTGTCAAAACATAGCTGCAGACCACTCAGGAGGCTCATGCATAAAATAATCTACAGGTACGGCCAAAAGCACCTACAATAGGCATGTAAGCATCAGAACTGGATGAAAGACGGTGACTTGGTCTGATGTATCATGTTTCTTTTATAACATGTAAAAGGCTTGGTGCATGTTCATTGCTTATCTAGGGAAGAGATTGCACCAGGATGCACTATGGGAAAAAGGCAAGCTAGTTGAAAGCAGTGTGATGCTCTAGGGAATGGTCTGCTGGAAAACCTTTTGTCCTGGCATCCTTTAGACCGTGCAAATTATTATATCGCCCCACCATTCAAATTGAAGTATGAAATTATGTTGTTGCTTTTTTAAAATGACACCTTAAAGTGTCAACTTAATTACAACTTGATGCCAGCAGCAATAATGGGAATAGATGTCTACACAATTATACAGATATTAACAGGAAATTTAATAATTATATATTGTATTTTCTAATTAGCTAGCTATTGTCGGTTATGTTTACTTTGATGGCTATTATCATGTGAATTTGTTTATACATCATGTTGCTCTATTTATGAGATTTTATTGTAGATCTGTTTCAGAATCAGACTGAATATTACTTATTTACTCTGGTATCCAATTTTTGCTTATACTATTCAGTGCCATTGCTAATAGATATTCGACAATCTAAAAGAAGTAGAACTGGCACCCATTCTTGCACTGACTTTGAAAATGCAAACCGCTTGTATCCCTCCACGCTCTTTATGCAGATTTCCATCACAGGCTTCTGCCATGCACACCCTCTCCATCTCTGTTCATGCTAAATTCTTTTACAAGCCTCAACTTGTATAAACGGAATTCTCAATTTTTCCTGAGCCATGCATTCTCACAAACTCTTATCAGAAGTCTGCTTTAATACAACAAAACAGTTAAAGTGAACATGAATCATAATCTAAAAGGGATTATGGGCACAGTGTATCTAAAGTTTTTCCTGAATGGGAGTTCATCACTGGGCACTATGCAGCGAACAACCAAATTATTGGTTCATGTCTTCCAATGCACACCTAGAAACATTCGTTCATGTCCTCCAATGGACACATGGACACCTTATTTACACCTAAAAACAATTTTTTTTTTTTTTGGAGGAGGAGGAACCCACAAGGAGCTGAGAGTTTACTGCATAGAGTTTACCACGCCCAGCATCAAACCAGGGACCCTGAGACAAAAATGCTACTCACTGTGCCACTGTTAGACAGTTTATTCTAGTAAATGAAATGGTTATTGTTGTTAGTATTGTCCCAACAAGAACTGTCATACATCATAACCGAGCAATGATCAGACTGCCTGCTTCACCTCTCAAATACCGGCAATGTAGGAACTCCTTTAATGTCCCAAACATCTGGAAAACTATGTGGACTAGGACTGTATGGGGATGTGGCAATAACTCGCAGCCGAGTTCCTGTAACGTGGTCCAGGGGGCTGTATGAGGTTGTGCATTGTCCTGCAAAAACAATAAACCCAGGCAGTTTTTTTCCTGAGAGCATTCCACTCGCTAAAGGTTAACTGGACTGACTGCAGTGGGCTCAAAGCCACCTCAGCCAGGACTGTCATTAATGGACGTACAGCCTTCTTAAAACGTTTGCACCATTCAAATGTTTCACAATGGCTAAGAGACTCACCTGGATGCTGTGCATGAAGTCTTCTGATTTATGACTTCATACACAAGAAATTCAATCACAAGTCCCAGTTTCACTTGAGTGCCCCTTTTGCATAGCCACACAATAGTGCACAATTAATCTAAATACATTATTTCTTTTGTTGTGATAAATGTTTACATTTATCTATTCCTTTTATGCTTTGTGATCTCAGTGCCAGCTGAAAGATGTTAACAACAAACCTCAGAAAGACCTGGAATGGAGTGTCCCTACAATCAGAGTCATACTCACAGGGTTTTCAGTAATGGATCAGGAATTTCAGTAATTTCAGGATGTTTTTATATATTACATAAAAAAAATCTAATTAGTCATATGTACATTAAAACACAGTGAATTAGGAAACTGCGGTGCACCACAAAACAGATAAGGTTAAGGGTTCTTGAGCTCAAGGGCTCAACTGTGGCAACTTGGCGATGCTGGGGGCTTGAATCCCCGACCTTCCGTTCAGTACCCTAGTAACCAACAGCCTTAACCTTTTGAGCCACTGCTGCCCTAGTTATTTAACACTGTCCTAGATCAGGGGTCGGCAACCTGCAGCTCCAGGAACACATGTGGCTCTTTCGTCCATCTGCTGCAGCTTCCTATGGCTTGGAAAAATAAATGAGTATTTAATTCTAAATTTGAAGATTATAGTGATCTTGTAACATTAAAATAAAATGGGTTTAATTTTTTGTCGCACAAAATGTGTCACAACCGCCAGTGTTCGTCACCCGCCGGCACGTGATTTATTGAGCTTTGTGCCCCACATGCCAAAATTTCTGTTGTTGAGTACTTGTTTTGGCAAAGTGTTTTACGTTTTCTCTCACATTAAATACTGAGCGTGTTTGCTTCAGTTTAAAAATATTTTAGCAGGGTTTTTTTTATTATTTACATAAACACAGTGCTCTCACATGACTATTAGAACTGCTCTATTCATGGGTCTGGTCAACCCTCTAACCTCTACCCTAGCTTCGACTGTGTACAGGCATTTTTGTGTGGGTGCGTTTATAAAAAGCCGTTCAGCTTTCTTTGTATTCCCTGACTGATGACATCACAGACACCACAGTCAGATCTAGTGTTAGATGCAGCTGCCCAAGTACAAGAGGCCACTGATCCCACTCACTCTCTCTATCTATATAAACAAAAATAGCATAATGTGCAATCTTTGATGAAACACGATCATTGCTTGTTACGAAGCGGTTATTCTGTAAACACCATGCAACCACTAATACTGAATATACAATAAATAGGAGAGGACTTTTAGGAAGCAGTTCAGCTCTGTCAAATGTAGAATCGTACAGAAACCACCATACTCGTTCCAAATGAAGAAGTATGTATGTTTACTGGAACCCTTGAGAAACCCCTCCCCAACTAGTTGGGGTGATGGTAAGGGCCCAACCCAAAAGGTCAAAATGGGATGCTCAGATACCTGCAAGAGCATGCGTCTGACTGTTTAAACACTCATATGAGGCTAAAATAATTTATGTAAATGCTAGCATATACAACTGAGCTGTGGTGAAGTGAGATTGCCAAGTGGCCGTGCTTTCTTAAAGTTCCTCTTTTCCCTCTGGGACCACTAAAACAACAAAACTAACAATTAACATTTGCACACAAGCCATATTTCACAACCTTCGTTAAACTTTGTGATAGACTGCAGTTCACAAGCCTAGAATTCAAAGAACTGGCCAATAAGGACATCCTCATACATTACTTTTAGCTCACGTAAGCAGGGGAAAAGACATACTTCTCAAAAAGTAAAAGAAGACATAAAAACTAGGACGCTCTTTTGGTGCTTATACAGTATATGTTAGAGTTGCCACGCACAGCACCAGAAACATAATGCTAAGGTAATATTCACTGACAGTACAGTAAAACTTTGCAAATTGTGCTGAACAGTGAGTGTTAAATATTATTTACACCTAGCAATTAAATAACCATTTTAATCAATTAGCTTGTAAGTAGTTCAACTATTTCATTTATCCAGGCATCACTAAACACATCTTGTGTCACATTCTTATTCTTAGTAGTAGTGTCATTGCGTGTTAAAATATTTATAACATTGCCATTGACGTTGCCATTGCCATACTGATTGAAGTTCATGTTAAAGTTGATCCCGAAAAGGAAGCCAGTCATTAAAACTATTTTCAGCACTTGGAAATGCAGATGGAAAGTGACATGTACACATATGTGCGTTATTTTTTTATTTTATTTTTTTATCTGGACACTGGTCAAAACTGGGTCAATAATTCAAAAAACACAATTATTTAATTATAGATAGCACATACAGTACATGATCATATTACTGCAACAATAGAAATCATTTAACAGAATATTAAGTGTGAAGCTTCATAATAGCTGTAATCCGTTATAATGAACAACTTAGTCATTAGATTTAACTGCTAGTTACATTTAAGTGTGTCTATATAAAAGCTGTTCATACAGCTGAAAAAGAGACATTTAAAACACTTCAGAAATGCTTTCAGCAAGTACTCTATAATAACCATCAGTAAAATATAAAAAAAAAATATATATATATTATATATTTTAGTAAAGCTTTTGGTGTTGAATAGAAAAATGATAAACAACAAATCCTTACACTACATTTGTCCAAAACATGAGCTGCCACTGACGAGGGGAAAGTTTAGCTGCAATGGAAAATTGATTTTTCCCTTCTCCTAAGAGCCTTTAGGACTATTACCCAGCGAGGTCCCATGAGTAGCAGGGTAATGCACAGTAAAGTGGAAAGAGACTTGTCTCTTTGCTTTAGCACTTAATGCTTGGGAGGAAGAGTGGTTAATGTGGACAGGACTTTCTTCACCCTCTGTTATATAATAAGATTTTATCTTGAATTTGAAGTTTATCTGTCTCGGAGGCCTTAGGACAAACTTTTTTTCAACAACAATAAGGCACGTTATTGTTGTTGAAAAAACAACATTGGCATTTGTCTTGACAAATTTTAGTTTTATATTCCTGGTTTACCTACCACACAGACCAAAACAACCAAAAAAAAAAAAAGATAATTAGCGGCAAACTGGTAGTAGGTCAAGTGGGGAAAACATGGACAACTTTACAGTTCTGTATGTGTGCTGTATGCTTTACTTTTTAAACAAATGAGATGCATGCTATCCTTTGTGGTCATGTTATCGGAAAGCAGACAATGCTGCTGTATGGTTAGTGGCTTTTTCTGCTGTTACACATCTTGTTTGACTTCGAAAAATCAACTCGGAACCGCATTATCTGGATGCGTTAGTCCAACTTTAAGAAGTTTGTTTTACTACTATTTTAGTATGACATGTTTACATTTATTTTAAGTCCAGTTGTAATCTGACTAACACAATTCAACAGACTGTCACAACATCATGACATACTCACAAACAAACCCAAGTCAAGAGGGGGCTGGAGTATTCTAGATGATGTTTGTATGTGCTGTTTGATGAATTTCTTTTGGCTATAGTTTCCTTGTTTATTGTACCTTCTTATTGTAAAGTTATGCACCTGACAGAGCACTTCTGGATTGGTCTTGGACTGAGGTCTTAGTCATTGAACAATCCTTTTACTTCTGAAGATCCATCAACCAACAAACAGGAATTTAAATTAACATAAATTGGCAAAAGACATTACAGCACGGAAGAGACAAGAGAGTTATACATCACACTAACTCCAGCACAATCAGATCACAAAGGATAATTGCATGAGAAGAAACACAAGACTGGGGAAAAAAAAAATGACGCATCGTGGAACCACAAGCCCAGTCAAGCCTGTGTACAAAATCTGGATCCCTGCCATGAAGGTGATGTAAGCATACAGTGTTTGAAGGGCTGTTGGGGTAAAGTGTGGTTTATTTTTATCCCTCTTTTGGGATAGAAAGTTAATTATCCACCAAAGAGATTTGATAGTGACTTAAATTTAAACATGTAAGCAGTTCTTAAAAGAATAATTAAAATGTAGAAAATAATAAATTCCCCTCCTTATGACCACTGTGCTAATAATAACTTTTGTGTAACAGACGGTGTGACCTCATCTTCTATATGAATAGTACTGTTATTAAGTGACCTTGGCTTGGCTAGTGATCCTTTTTCCCGGTGAGTGTAAGGGTATTATGTCGACATTTTTTCCATGGGTAACTCAATGGCAAAAAAGAAACACTTCCTTTCATATAGTCTAACAAATACAACTTAGATGAAAGAGCTTTCAATTATTTGGTGGTTTCCAAAGATCATTTAGCTTGTTTGGCAGGGCAAATGCCATAGTGTGAGCCAAGAAAAAAATTAGGCTGAATATAATTTAACAAAATATATTTTGAAACACTGGCAGATGGCATATGCCTATCTTTGACCTAGTAGACTGCTGGTTTCATTTACTTTGCATTGTGAAGATGATATATTTGACTTACAGAAAACACAGCTCATTTCAGTCATCTACACTCACTGGCCCCTTAGTTGATCAATCACATGGAGGTAGTGCAAGCGTTGCTTGACTCAATAGAGTATACAGTTGTGGAAAAGTAGTGACTCATAGTTGTACTCTCCAGTATCACCCAAAAGAGGATGAGATCCATTTTGCATCTTGTTCCTTACATGGGTTCTTCCTCATGTTGTCTTGGGGAGTCTTTCCTTGCCACCATCAACACTGCTTATTGAGGCTTATTCTAAATAAATGTTTTTCTTTTCTGAAAATTCTTTTTAAAAGGGGTTTAAAAAACAAAAGTTCATTGAATCGAATTTACTCAAACACTGGACCTGTGTGTGTCTGATTTTCTGCACTGTGCTGATGCCACAAAATTGGAGAATTGCATGAAATGCATAATGGGGTTACAGCTTAGGTTCTTATTAAACTAACTTTTTTTAGGGTATATTATGTAAATTATATTAACGGTTGTCTCCCACACTATTATTTAATACTGAATATTGGATTTTTATTGACTTGCAAGGTATGTTTTAATAACAGTTCACATGAGGGTAACAACTGGATTGACGACTATATATAATTCTATATATATATTCTTATATACTGTTGGATTGTCCCAAAAAAAAAAAAAAGCTTATTTTATAATTATACCAATTGAAACATGAATGTGAACATCAGTTGTGATGCATTCACACCTATCCCAACATTATGGCTGGACATGAAAGGTGGACATGCCACCTCTCAATATAAAAATAATAATAATAATAATAATAATAATAATTAGCTGTTGCTGGAATTAGCAAGTTGACTATTATAGAGCTGATTAAACTGGTTATACACTAGGAGTTCTTATGAGCACCTTCAGTTTTAATTATGCAATACAGCTGTGATTTCCACTGTTGATTCCTAATATGGCAACATCACCAAATATTTAAGTGATACCATTCATGATTTCAATAAAGAAACCCAATTCCAGTCTTCAATCTCCTTGTTTTCTTTGCTTGATGGAGGCCTTTTATTAGACCCTTTGAAAATGGTGACCTTTTGGCCATGCAGAGTATTTTTAACTGATTTGCTATACAAATCCACAAGAAGTTACAACAAATGTTTCAATGCAGTTTAAAGATGAACTTATCAATGTCTCAAATTTGTCAGAGATAAAATGGTACCTTTCTTAGTATCTGGTGTGGTACCAGCAAGGCTACATGTTTTGTACCACTAGTAAAATCTGTTACCTCATGAGCTGTACCTTAACAGTAAAGCTTTAATAAGATAAATAATAAATAAGTAGTCCTAAAAGTAAATTAAATAATAGTCCATAAATTTTTGGACATTGACAAATTCTTCACTTTTTATTCATCAATATACCTCAGAGAATTGCAGCTTAATTTTATATCTAAACATTAAACATTAAAAATTTTATATTTTTGAATAAATAATTATAATACATAAATAAATGAGGATGACCTCAAAAAGCATATTTTTATTTCATTTGAGGGTATTTACATACAAATCAGCTGAACAGTGTATCAGTTATAGCTTTTTTAAGCGCCTCCTCTCTTATTCAAGAGACAATTGGACAAATTAAATATATGGAAGTGGATTCCTTTTTTTTTATTGGTTGCAAATGCATTGCCTAAAGTCTGTAACCCAAAGAGATCACCTTCCATAATGATGCTCTGTAGGGTGAGGTGGGCAATTATGGTCTTACTTGCCCAACACTGTGCTTGGACATGAAAAGTATCATTGTTATTGTTCAAGTCAGGGTAATAAAATGGCTAATACAAAATATTCCATTTCTTCACCTTAAAATGTCCTGGGGTGTTTTAAATTATTGTTTGGGTCACTGTCCATCTGCACTATGAACTGCTGTTCAATTAGTTTTTAATTATTTAGATAAATTGAGCAGGTAATAAAGACCCATACACTTCAGAATACACCCGCACCTTTCGTCAGTAGTCACATCATCAGTAAATACAAGGGAACCAGTCCCATCAACTATAAATGATGAAACCATAAGATGAGGTCAAACCCTTGGATTAAACAGGTGCTTCACTTTCCTATAGTCTTCTCTTGCAATCATTCTGGTACAAGTTGATATTTGTCTCATCTGTCCATAGGGTGTTGGTCCAAAACCGGCCAACTCTAATTTGGGATTTCTGTTTTTTAAAGCGTGCTAGTGTTTTACATCTTGTGGCAAGCGCTTTATATTTATCCTGCTGTGGTCTTCTCTTGATTGTTGACACAGATACACTTACTCCCTGGACGGTGTTCTTAAAGGCCAGATTGTTGATTTGGGCAAACTTAATGTACACATTAATCTTCTTCTCAACACTATCTCCCTGAAATGTTTCTTTTGATTTTTTTTTTTTTTTTTTTTTAAGTTTGCTTTGCAGAGCTTTGTTTGCAGCTCTGTTGACTTCATATTAAAAAGTTAACACCAACGGATAACCAATCAAATACAAACATCATACTTGAATTCACATCTTGATTTGGAATTACTTAATTATTCATAAGTGAAACTTCAAGGGAACCACACACACCTGGTCATGCAACACTATTGCACCCAACTGTAATACTAATTTTGGTCCCTTAAAAAGGATGCACACCGCAAGTAGTACACAACATTGTACTCCATACAGCATTCGGATTGGGATGCAATTATGTACATTTTGGTTAAAGCAAAAAAAGCCTGTACTGTTATAGTGTGCTAGACAGCTACTGTATGACCGTGTGTGCCTAAGGTATCAAATATATAGTTTTATAGTTTATAGTTTATAATTTATAGTTTTCACCTAGGGACAAAGAAAGGTACAGTGGATAAAACTGTATTTGAATACAAATCAGAACAAAGATACATTAAATCACACTATCACAAGAATCTACATGAAAGAGGACATTAAAGGGTAAAAACATCCTATTCAACCTCTGGTGTAAGGCCTATATGAATAGCTCAGTGTTGACACTTTCTGTTCCACACATTATTCCTTCCTGCAATCATTGAAATCGTGTTTGTACTACTGAAATACATAGCCTTCCTCAGACAAAAGCTTTAAAAGACGTTTGCATATAGAAGCCCAGCGGCACAGAAAAGTTTATCATTAGTAAACACCACAGTAACGTAACACTTGATAAAGGTTTAATCTTTACTATAATATTTAAGGCCGAGATGGTCTGTGATTTGACTAAACACTGAAAATCCTGATAGGCATAGCGCTGAAATATTTACCTAATTTTATACCATGAAAAATGTGACAGCCACCGAATTGGCAGGCTTGGAGAACATGAATAAAAAAAAAATACACTAGAAGCAGTCTTACATAAAGAGTGGAACAGTAGATAATTTCTCAGCCAACGGTAACAAGAAGGAACTGTGTTATTTCACAAGACTAGCTGTCGTATTTGAGCAATCCTCCTCACTAACAAACAATGTTGTGGCAACAAAAAAAAAAGTCCACCAGATGTAAATCAACAAGATGTCAACCCCAAACTAATTACAATATTGCATCGGCATTTTCACCGGCAACTGAGAAACAGTTAAAAAAAAAAAAAAAAAAAACAGCCAGGCGGTTACCTTCTGATCTCGGTACGTAATGTCGGAAGCGTGAATCCACTTCTAAGCTACGCGGAAATAGTTTTCGTGTCGAGTACACTCCAAAGATCTGAGCGGAGAAAAGACTTAGGCCTCTCAGCCTCACTGCTGACGCTGATGTCTTTCTGTCCGAAAAAGTTCTACCATGGCTGCAAGGTCCGAAGGCTTCCTGGTTTGTCAGTAGGACAAGAACTTGCTCTCCATTTTTTTCTTTCGTTTCAACACACACTAACCAAGGCCCTCCCTTCGCATTTCATAACAGAGCTAAACCGGTTGTCCTCTTTACATAGCTCACGCATAGTCGCTGTGCAGTGATTTCAACCGGAAACGCAAAGTTCTGAAACGCCCTCTGAATTTAGAGCCACGTCCCTGTCCGGCCTCCCTGAGTCTGAGGCGTGTCCCAGGAAGCTCACAAGTGACTCCGCAGTCTCACTAATTTCTCCGGAAGAAAAGGTACCCTGGTTCCTACTACACACACAGGGTGGCTTTAAACACACATTTTCCTGTCTGAGGCAGAAGCTTACTGCAGACTCACATACGCAGCGCTCTCAGTATATGTTGATGACTCTACTTAAAATAAATGACAATGTTATTGGATTTTCTGTGGAGGAACAAGGTTCAATACATCAAAGAATCTGTATGAATACACAGGAATGTGGTGGAATGACTTTTCTTGACTTTACAACTCTGTATTATCCATTTAAAATAAATTGTCTGATGCAATACTTAAGCAATCCAAACACTATCTGGAATACTATCCCCTCCAAAGTTTTTTTTAAAAATAAAATTGGTGGGTTATATTTTTTATTTGTTATGACATCTCCAAGATCCCTGACAAACCTTTAACTTCCACATAATGATGTTACTCTCCTTGTCTCTCATTTTAAGCACACATACTATACCTAGCACAACAGGAGCATTATTTACAAAAACAAAACTTTTTAAAAAATTGGTTTAACAATAATATCATCTTAGTTGGTCAACTACTTCAACCCGACAGTCATTTATATACTAAATTCCTCAATGCTTATTCCATTCCTGTATCTGCAAAGAAATTCTCCAACGTGTTTAATGCAGGAGTAGTTGCATGTTTTCAGTTGATCATTACAACAATAAAAGTGTCAAAGCAAAGTTTTGTTTTTTTAAACTTAATGTCACTGTGCCTCATGTGATATCATACTGCAATGATTTTGTCAATGATATTTCTTAGAAGGAAAAACAAGTCAGGATTTTTTATTTAAAGTTTTTTGTTTTTCATGAATTTTGTTTTTCTTTTGAAGGTGTTCTTTTTGAAAGAAAAAAACAATCACCAAACCAACTAACCAAAAACCAAAAAGAAAACCTTCTTTTGTCATGTTTTTGACTACAAAAAGGAGGAGGATAAATATTTTATAATAAATGTAATCTTTATAATTGCTAACTTATTCATACATGTAAATTTAATAACACTATAACACTATATACATTTACATTTAGGCATGTCGCAGACAACTTACAAAAAGTGCTTTGAAGTTTCAGTCATTAAATAGATACTTACACTGGGTCCAAGTATTGAAGAAACAGATGCGTCTTGAGTCCCCTGGTCGTTAAAGGTTGTCAAGACTCCATACTCCAACGGATATCTAGAGGAAATTCATTCCACCACCTAGGTGCCATAACAGAAAAGAGTCTGGATGAATGTATTCCTCAATCCCTGAAAGATTGTGGGACAAGGTGAGCAGTGCTGGAGGATCGGAGGGAACGTAGGGCAGTGCGTGGTGTGATTACAGCTGAGATGTAAGTGTGTGCTGGGCCATTTTTAGTTTGTAGGCGAGCATCAGGGTTTTGAAACTGATGCAGGCAGCTACAGGAAGCCAGTGAAGGGAGTGGAAAAGTGGTGTGGTGTGGGAGAACTTCGGTGGGTTGAAAAAAGACGTGCGGCTGCATTCTGGATCAGATGCAGAGGGCGAATGGTGGACAGAGCAGACCTGCCAGGAGTGAGTTGCAGTAGTCCAGTCATGAAATAACAATGGACTGAACAAGCACCTGAGTAGCCTGTGAAGAAAGCAAGTGTTAAAATATTTACACTTATGTGAGTCTTATGGAATAAACTTTGAGTTTCTGCTTTTGGTGCTACTTGGTACACTCACTCACTGTCTATAGCACTTTATCCTGTATCATGGGTCATGGGGGGCCTAGAGCCTACCCCACACTAATTGGCATAGTGTGTGAATGAGTGTGTATGTGTGTGTGCCCTGTGATGGATTGACAACCTGTCCAGGGTGTACCCCGTCTCGTGCCCTAAGCCTCCTGGGATAGGATCCAGGTCCCCGCGACCCTGAATACAAGATTAAACGGTATAGACGATGATTGAGTGAAAGAGTGTATGCCAGGCCGTGTTAAATTAATTAACCACAGACATTCAGCTTACATTCTAGTTTACCAAGATGCTGTTGTTGTAAAGTTAGAGCAGGAAAGTTGCAAGTATTGTGGTTTTGAATTGGTATGCTGGCTTAAGGAAACAGCAATATAAGTAAATATTTAATGAATCATAGCATTTTTTTAGTTAAGTTAATAAAGTTTCAAAACTTTATCCCAACTTGGACTGTGTTTTTGCAGACCTGCTGGCTGAATAACAAGTTGCATTTTACTTTGTGCATATGGCACTGCATATCGATTACAAATCATTATGTAAACTTTCTACATAGTGGGGTGCCATGAACTGGAAATGCAACAATACATTGAGACTCCAAGCTGGTATTAAGAAGAAGCGGTAATGAGCAGTTATTAAGGCAGGACTGTAAGATTTTTTTTTTTTTACTCTGTTTTTTACTCTGTGTCGGGATGATTTGTTTTTGTGCTAGCTATGATATGTTAGTGTCTGTTGATTTGGCAATCTGTGTCAATGAATTATAGGTGTCGTGCTGAACAGAGGGGTGTATTCATTTGGCTTCTTCAACTTTCTCCTGATTAATTACTGTTAATTATTCATTTCTTTAATCCAGTTTGTGATTATTTTGTTTTCATGCTTAAAGGTTATTTTATAAGCTTATTACAATGTTAAAACTGAGCTTGTATTGTTTTTGGAAACAAATCATATGACCTATCAGAATGAGGCCTTGGTTTATGTCACTACTTCATTTCCTAAGCACGTGAAACAGTTCTGATAATTTGTCGGCAATTCCAAAGTTGTGAATAATGAGAAATATCGATAGCGTTTAATAAAAAAAAGGAAGTATTTAAATACGAGTTTCAGTATTAGACTATTTTGTCATTAGAAAAGAGTATTTTGTTAATTTGTTTGCTTTATTTTTTTCTTCTGTCAACAGACTTGGATCTATCATGGTCAGGTTGAGCCATTAGTGAACTTATATTTAATAAAATTATTGATTTAAGTAAATATTTTTTTTTTAATCATTTATTAATGTTTTCAATAAAGAAGAAATTAATGACAGAATAAAGTTAAGGGAAAAAAACAATAAATAAATACTAAAAACAAGCAAATAATATATAGGTAAACAAATAGGTTGAACAAATGCACAATCAAATCAATAACAAATTGGTTTATAAAGTAATAAGGTTTAGAATGTAATGTCACTTGTCAGAAAAATGTAGGTTATTGTGACTAGCATAATTGCAATAAGAAACCCATGTTATCTTGGCATGAAGATTGTACTGATGTAGTATGATGAATTGATACATACTACAATATAAATTAAAACATATAAAAATAAATGTGTGAAGAAAAAAATGAGAAAGTAAGACATAAACAAAATGAATAAGGTGATTACTATTTTATGATTAGACACAAGTCCTCTGCAATTTTTGTTTGATTTTTTAAATTTTATTTTGTCTGATCTCATCAGTGTGTGTGTATGAACAATTTTTTGATAAAAAGATGCACATTTTGTGTGCACTTAAGAAGCTGCAGCAGAGACTTTGTAGGTGAAAAAGCTTAAAGCACCTGGTATTCCCAGGCGGTCTCCCATCCAAGTACTGTACTAACCAGGCCTGACCCTGCTTAGCTTTCGAGATCAGACGAGATCGGGCGTTCTCAGGGTGGTATAGCCGTAAGCGAAAGACGAGCGGCAGTACAGCCTATTTATAGTGAACATCATAGATGTACAATTTACTTATATTAAGCCACTGATTCATTGGAAACCAATACCATATAATATCGTCACACCAAACAAAATTTTGTGAGTATAAAAAATTAAGGGGTTCATCTTTGTTGCAAGCAGACATGTAGGTGGGCTTTATCCTGAAAAAATAATATCACTGATAAAAAGCCGATCAGCTTATTTTAGCTTTAACCTTTTAACTATTTCTACAAGCTCTTTCCCATTAACGACTTAGGTGACCATTTATGTTCACGGAAACCTTATACATGTTTAGGTAAAATGCGCCATCTTGTGGATATGGGAAAATACGCTTGATAGATAATATAAGCCTTATGAAAATATAATAAATTATTTAAAACACTAGACCTCAATTTGCTGCAAGAGGGATGGAATTGAATTGTCTATTTAATTATTACTGCTTACGTCGGTGGGATGTTTTTCTATCCAAACGCAGGGTTGCCTCTTGTTTACACTCAAACTTTCAGGCTGGTCTGAGGTATGATAATTTAGCTGACAATTGCTGCTAGTTAGCCAAAGAACCCCACCTGTGTATGAAAGAA
>JAOVVB010000023.1:10485437-10510118 GCA_028570985.1 Heterobranchus longifilis | reverse complement strand
GTGTGTGTGTGTGCGTGCGTGCGTGCGTGCGTGCGTGCGTGCGTGCGTGCGTGCGTGCGTGCGTGCGTGCGTGTGTGAGTGTGTGTGGGAAAATGTCTTCTCAAACTGCATGGTAATCAGTTGTAATTCTGTCTGATCTGTCTCAGAAGACAGTCTGTGTCTTCTTAAACCTTCTCTCACCAGTGCAATCCCCTGCTTTTCACACCACTCAGGAGAGATCAGTGTGTTTCTGAGGGACTATCCTAAGGGACTGGCCAATACAGAATACTCTGAGTGGTTTTAGGGCATTTTCCCTGAAAAGAGTGTCTGGTTTCTTTTGCATGCTGTGTGTAAAAATGTGCTTGTGTGAGAAAGTTGTGTGAAGGATTAACCAAGGTTTAAAGGTCTGTGAAATGATCAAGGCAAACTACACTAGCTAATACCCTGCTGTAGACCATATGACCATTTTGACATTAAAAAAAGATCAAAAATGTCATTTGCAGTTCTCTCTCTCTCCCTCTCTCTCTCTCTCTCTCTCTCTCTCTGTCTCTGTATCTCTGGTGTAACGTGAGTACAGTAGCAGTAGCGTCTGTACAGTATCAGTATGAGCCAAGGTGAAAGCATTCTTGAATAATTCATAGAAATATGGTATTTCCCTTAAGTGATTTCTCTTTAAAGTCACACCCACAACCCCCGAAGGAGAATCCCAAGGCTGTATTTTACTGATGTACGTTTTAATGTTAGAAGTCAAGCCAGATCGAGTATTAGAATCTACAGACAGTCAGTTGAAGAAAGTCCTCAACTTGCACCCCAAGCAATGCCATATATAAAATGCTGAGCAAGATTGCCAGTATAAGCCTGAAAACCACACGTAAACCACAGAAATGTTTATTACAATAAAAGACTAGAAGTCTTGAAAATTGTTCTTCATTAAAAAGTAATCCATAATCAAATATTGTACATGGTGACACAGCAATACAAATATTTATTTTCTGCACAAAGAGGAAGAAAGACAATAACAAAAGCTTATATAAATTCTGAATTTTTCAATCTGGGTTACTTACTGATACTGATATATGGCCATATCCTGCGAAAGCCCGACTGGTTCTATTAAAGAAGCCACAATGACAGGGTTATAATAATAGGAATAATAACAGGAGGAGCCAGAAGCAAAGGAACTAGTTGGCTAGACAATATTACCATGTGGACAAGATTTCAAGGCTCCTCTCTGTTACCAACAGCCAAAGACAGAGTGCTGGTGTGAAGTCATTGATCAATGTGACCAGCTATCGCCTAACAATGGTCAAACTAATGGTCATTATTGCAAAGCAGCTTAGGGAAATTAGTATAAAATACTTAAATACTTTTATTAGGGGTACATTGTAAACTAATTATTCAAATTTTTCATATATTTTAGTTTTATACAGAAATGTACAACAGCAAAATGAAAAATGAAATGAAATACCAGTAAAAAGCAACAATATTCATTGTATTCATTCACAGCAAAAGTGGTTATACTGAATATGAGCTGATTACCAATGATGATATTCAGTATATTCACTATAGCTGCATAATTACTGTACAAATGCAATATAGCTTTTAAGTGACAGTGGTATAAACAAGAAATTAATATGGAGTAAATTTCATTTCACACAGAATCTGGGCAAATGTGATGTTTGTTCTTGACCAATCAGATAAACAGTACCTGTTTTGTAATGTGGTTTAACAAATGAGACGAATGACCCCATGTTTAGCTGTAAACCAATAAGAGTGTGGATGCAGAACTGACAAACAGCAGGCCGGCGGATTAAACTGATACTAGAGAAACAGTGATATTTTATATGTCTTTATTTACAATTTAGGAACAGGTCTGGAAACGTTCTGCTGCAATAAATGTTTAGAGGAGTAAAATATAAGAGAGGAACCCATTAAAAGCGCACAAAGCAGATGGAGCAATGTGTAGTACTATATATATATATATATATACTATTCAATAATATATTGACAAAGTATATTGTGCAATGTCTAGAAAACTAGGTTTTTTAGACATTGCTAAAAGGCAGCAGAGTCCTGGAAGTAGATCAAGCACAACTGGTGACATCAACTGCAATCACTCTATACAGATCAGCCATATCAATAAAATTAGCTGCCTAATATTGTAAGTGATTAATGAGTATTGGACCCTCATGACTATGTCACCAGTTCACCAGTGGCCCTTTTTTTTTTTACCTACTTTTGTGAGGTACTAACCACTGCTTACCAGGAAAACCCCAGAAGACCTTGCCTTTTAGAGAGCCTTAGAGAGTGTTCACCCGCTGCTTAATACATCTCATTCCTTGACAGGTGTCAATATAAGCATAAAATCAATGTTATTCACTTCACCTTTCAGTGATTTTAATGTTATGGCTGATTGTTGTATATACCACTGTAAAAACCACAACATGTTTGTTCTTTGCTAATACTTGTCAACATGAGTGACGTGAGTGGCCTTGGCAGCCTTGCACTTTGACACATTACCTTTGGTTTTACTCCCTTACTGTCATGTTGTCAGTCGATAAGTTCATAAACCTGAGGATTTGCTCTATATTGCCCCCTAGTGTAATAACAGAGAGTATCAAAGATAGCCCAAGTTTTCCCAATCAATTACAGCAGTCAAGTTATACGTTAATATTATTATGAGCTTTAACAAGCTTTAAGAATTACACATAAGTTGTGCTATAAAAAAAAATTAAGTCCACTCTAGGGTTTTCCTACAGCATTGATAAAAGTAATTTCAAAGTTTTAGTAATGTTATTTTAGTTAACACAACAATATAACCAAAGATTTTAATTATTTATTTATTAATGACTCAAATGTCCCATGTTTTAAACGTTTAATGTTTTGTACATTTTGTGAAACAGTTTAGTCCCTGTTGTCACTTACTTTATAGCAGCTGTAAACAATTGTTCCCAAATCAAGTTTATATGAAATTCAAAAGAAAAAAAAAACCTGGAAAGTGTAAACTTCTCTCCAATGCTAAACCGACTGCTAAACCTACACGGTGCCAGGACTTTAGAATCTTTCCATGTATGTGTATAAAAAGGTCTACTAACGGAAAACCTCAACATATCAATTATTATATATTTTTCCTTGTTAATTAACTATAAATGCCTATCATTAATGTTATTTCAAGAACTACAGTTTGAACCATGCTTTAAGTATTGCTCTGCTCCCTTTTAAGGATGAAAATCACTCAACATTTTGTTACATACTGTTCACAATTAAGAGTAAGAAACACTATATTATGATTGCATGTACCCATTGCTTCTACCACAGTATCCTTGTTTCTTTCTTAGCTCTTATTTCGTATCATTGGTCATTCGTTCCAAATGTATTTTTTCAGTTTGAACCCCTTTTCATGAGTATACTGGAGGACATGAAACACTACCAAGCCCTGCGGTAGGCAATTAAACAGTGCTGTATCCCTGTGTGTCTCAGTCAGAAGCTGACTCTGCTGGATCGTGTTCGGCTGCCCACGCCAAGGCCATCTTCAGTGAGAGGTTGGCTTATGATGCCTTCTGGGAATCCTGGGAGTGGAGCAGGGAACGGTGGACCAGCAGAGGTGGCTGAAGAGAGCCCGTCTAAAGAGGCAAAACCTGCTGGCTTCAGCAACAGAGAGAGATTCAGGACTGCATTCAGAATGAAAGCCTACTCTCTGAGACAAAGTTCAGAGGGTACACGCACACACACGCTCATAAAATTTCTGGAGCATGCAGACTGCCCTGTGGCACAACCTGTATGTATTTTCAGAAACTGGTAATCAGAAAATTATATAATAATAAGTTATTATAAAAATCTCAAAAGCTGTTTATAACAGTTTGAAATAATTGTGATTTTTATTTTAATTTGCTGTTGAAAAACTAAGACATTTTATTGAAAATAAATTGATAATTTTTTGTATGATTTTTAATACAGTTAAGGGGACTTAAACACATAAAATTAAATAAATAATAAATAAATACAGTACTGTTTAAAAGGTTTTAGGCAGGAGGGAAGAAATGCTTTAAAGTTAGTTTAGAATGCTTTCAAAAATATATACTGTATTTTAATTGTTTCTTTTTTATCAATTTACAAAGGGAGCAATCAGACAAAAAAAAATCTAAATCGAATCAATATTTGGGGCTTCAAATCAGCATCAATTCTTGCAAAAAGTCAGGTATTTCGTAGGATCAGAGTCAGGTGTATGATTAACCAATTAGACCAAGTAGGTGCTAATGATCATCAATTTCATATGTAGATTTAAAAAATGTCAATCAATTGAAACGGAAACCACTGTGTAGGAGGCTTAAAACTGGGTATGGAGCAGTCAAACTCTGCTACTAAGGTGAGGCTGTGGACGACAGTTTCATGTCAAAAGTCTTATACCATGGCAAGACTGAGCACAGCAACAAGATACAAGGTAGTTATACTGCATCAGCAATGTCTCTCCCAGGCAAAGATTTTAAAGCAGGCTTGGGTTTTAAGATGTGCTGTTCAAGTTTTTTTGAAGAAGAAAAAGAAAAGAAAGAGCAATGTTAAAGCAACTTGACTATGCATGAAAACATAGAAACTGGGGTGCAGAAGAATGGCAGTAGGTACTCTGGATTGATGAGACAAAATTTGAAATATTTAGCTGTAGAGTGGTACTATAATGAGTGTCTGAAGGCAAGTGGTAGAAGGTTTCTTTCAGGTTTGGGGCTGCATTTCTGCAAATGGAGTTGGAGATTCGGTCAGAGTTAATGAGTCAATTCTGAGAAATACAGACAGATACTTTTCCATCATGCAGTACCATAAGGGAGAAGTCTGATAAGCCCCAAATTTATTCAATTTAGGACAACAAACATACAGCTAATGTCATTAAGAACTGTCTTCAGCATAGAGAAGAACAACGAGTCCTGGAAGTGATGGTCTGGCCACCACAGAACCCTGATCTCAACATCATCATGTCTGTCTGGGATTACACGAAGAGCCAGAAGGATTTGAAGCAGCCTACATCCACAGAAGATCTGTGATTAGTTCTCATAAATGTTTGGAAAAACCTACCTTCCGAGGTCCTTCAAAAATTGTGCGCAAATGTACCTAGAAGAACTGATGCTGTTTTTCAGGCAATGGGTGGTCACACCAAGTAGTGATTTGATTTGGATTGCTGTTCTGTTCGTTTATCGTTCCATTTTGTAAATTGATAAAAATAAACTATTAACACTTCTACTTTTGAAAGCATTCTTACTTTACAGCATTTGCCTAAAACTTTCGCACAGTACAGTATGTAGTTAGAATAATCAATGTTCAAAACATTTGGCAGATGCTCTTCTCCAGAGCAACTTACATTTATATTATTTAAACAGCCGAGGGGTCAAATAAACTGTTTTCCTACCAATTCCACTCAAGCCAGCATTTACTTTAAGAATTATTCCATAAACCATACTGTATACTGTATAGCATAAGAATTAACCATAAACACATGGTTACACACAGTATATTAGCTGTAATGTAATTTTTACACATAAATGTAGATTCTGAAGTATTCTTATAGAATTCTACAGTATATGTAATAGCTGTTACATCTTCCTGTAGATGCGGCTGGGTTGCCAGACCCCACCCCTGAAGAGAAGGGCTTCCCTCCTGACATCCTGATGGAGGAGATGATTCCTACTCTTAAATTAGTCATCAGAGCACTCCGGTAAGCAAATCCCATTACAGAAATTGACATAAAAAGAAAGCATGTATAAACATGGACTAACATTATAACAAAATTTATAATAAGAGAATCTAGACACATGGACATGTTTTCTTAGTTTGTATTAACCCGGCATTGCCCTTTGCAGTTGAGTACAGCTGAGACAGTGTAGATGATAAAGTGTGTTCTTTCAGCTGGGATAAAACTGCTCCATGAATATCTCGCCCCCACATCTCAAGCATTACACATCGCCACAGCGACATAAAACTTCAGTCTGCCCTAATGGATATGCGCTCACATTTGGATGCACGTTAAAAATATCTGAACTCCTCAAATACTCCCAATGATTAATGACAAGAAAGAAAGTGTCGTCTGCTGAAAATATCCCCTTATAAAACCTCTCTATCATCTCTTGTGGCAAATATGCTTCCGTTAAATGGCTGATGTCATTAACTGTTAAATACCAGCCAAGAGAACAGAAGAAATAGTTTATGCTTGTATCCCTTTTAAATAAAAGCTGCAGTTTTGTGGGGAAAAAACATAAACATATAGCATGACCTGAATAAGATCTTTGATTCCCTTGTTTGTGTGTATCAGGATTCTGATATTCCTGTTGAATAAAAAGCGTTTTAAGGAGACCCTGAGGCCATATGATGTAAAGGATGTGATAGAGCAGTACTCTGCAGGACACTTGGACATGCTATGCAGGATCAAATACCTCCAGTCAAGGTAACTAACACACTTATCCCTCTCTGTGGGGTGGACAGAGACCTGTAATCTAGTGAGCTCACACTAAATATTTCCTGTGTTTTTCTTTCTCCACAGAGTAGATTTGATCTTTTCTCCTGGTCCACCTCTCACTCCAAAACATAAAAAGCCCCAGAAAACACCTTTCCCCTATCCATCTCAACAGTCTCCCAGGTAAAAAAAAATTCATAAATTACATAACAAAATCATAAACATACAATGTAGCTAACGTGCACTGCATATTGAATGTTTAAAATTTTCATGCAGATTTTTTTTACACTACTTTTAAAGTAACATTTTTAAAGTAAAGTAACTTTTTTCAATAACAAGCTTTTGTGTATAAGGAAACAGGTAACATTTTGCTATGCTACACTAATATTTTTCCCATTTTACATCACCAACTAAATGTTATTTGTGAATAAATGTATAAATTAAGATGTTGTATCTGACCAGAACAAATTTAGCACTTCTAATTAGCACTGAATGTGTATTAGTACACATTCCTAATTTCTCTATGACTAACAGCATCTCACTACAGCTACACAGGATGCATTCGTCTAGTGATACAAACAAGATTTCCAACATCCATGGCAACACTGAAATTTATCAGTGTTTATGAACATAAAATGTTTACGAGATAATGGATTCATATCTAAAACCCACATAATGAAAACACAATAAAAGCCCACAAGTGCAATATAAATCTGAAGCCTTTAATGCAATAATCCCACAAATTTAATAGCACATGGTTTAATTGTGTAATAGCACAATGTTGGATTTTCTCATATTAACACAGGGTCAAAATTATACATATGTGCACATAGATTATTTATTTTAGTGGTGGTGAAATTTCTGAAATGCCATTTATTTGGTTAACTTTCTGTTATTGATGATAATTGAGTCTAGCTGGAAGTTACCTGTGCCACCATAAAAAGGATTTGTTTGACAGCAGTCATTAGATTTTCCAACACACAGTACCATGGTAAATTCCAAGGAGCTCCTTGCAGATCCGGGAAAGAGGATCATAGATTTACACAGTCAGGAAACAACTGCAGATTGCTTGATTGCTGAAAATTAGTTTGAATGGTCAAAAACAAACCTGTATCAGTTGTTAAGCATGGTGGTGTTAGTCTGATGTGTTGGGGCTGATTTGCAGTCATTGGAACTCGTGCATTATACAAAGAAAATGGAGTAATGACTACCTCAGAATTCTTTAGTATAACTTTAAATCATCATTTGGATGGATGAAACATGGATAAAATTGAGTGTTCCAACAGGACAGTGAGCCCAGATGCATATCAGAGTTGGCCATGGAATGGATAAGGGCCCCAATCCTATTGAAAAATTTTGGACCGTGCTATTAAGTTGGGTCTGTACCAAATTAAATTGAACACTACCAATTCTGTCAAGACGAATGTCAAATATCCAACCAGAAGTTTGCTGATGATTACCAAGAGTGTTAAAGGTGAAACTGTACTGACATTTTTGACATTGTATGTATAATTGTGACCCTGTGTTGTTCTCAGAAAAACTTAAATAATTAAAAAATTATGCTACATCATTCTTTCCCAGTTAAAAGACCAATATTAAAAATTGCAAGCCCAGTATTACCATGATGTTCACATTGATTGTTTACAGAAACTGAATAAAATGTAGTGGATTAGAGTGAAAGCAATTTTTTTTTTATTGTGTATTACGACACAGCTGTCTAATACACATTTCTCATTTGTTATGGATAATCTTTTTGGTAAAGTAGGTTCTGTATTTTGAAGTAGGGTGGCATAAAAAAGTGAACTGCTCGAAGTCAGGAAAATGTTGTTTTGCTGTTGCTTTGCATTAATACAGGTGGGATTTGAGGCCAAAATGGATTCGAAAATAGCATTCTGCTGGCAGGTTTTCAGGGTCAGCAGCCCTTGTTTATCTGCTCTATGCACGCCTGAGCGGCCTCTTTCACTGCAGAACACAAGATTCCCTGGTGTTAACCCTCACATATTTGTGTCTGCTTGAAAATAGAACTCATAAAGGAATAGTTCACCCTGAAAAACATTTTTTTATTATTTATTATATTGAACTATTTGCAATCTGTTTGGTAATTTGGATGCTAATTTGCGTGTAGTGAGTAGTTCTGTGCCACTGCTAGCGTGTTAAAATGACGTTTAATAGGAGAAGATTTTGCTCTCAGACATAACGGAGGATCAGGTTTTCCTGTTAGCTTCTAAAAACAAAGCGATGCTTTTTTCCACTATTTTCCAGGGATATTCAGTGTCATGTTGAGAAGTCTAATACAGAAATAATGATGATAACAAATGTTAAAATGCTAATGCTAATGTGTTGCTTAAATTTAGGGTCATGGCTAGCAACCAATTCAGTTCCAGTTAGAAACATACAAGATGTCACACATCATGTCATACTGTACATGTTGATAATAATAATAATAATAATAATAATATGAGGAAGAAGGAGAAAAAGAAGTATTATTAAATAATCATAATAAATTACTCTTATTATTAGTAGCAGAAGGTGGAATCAAAAGCTCCACTTTATCTCTCTTTCTCTCTCTCTCTCTCTCTCTCTCTTTCTCTCTCTCTCTTCAGACATGAGGCTTATCTGCCTAAAGCTGTCCTGCCAGATACTGAGGACCAAAGTTTGATGGGCAGATTTGTGCGTGTAGAAAGACAGGTAACTTTCTGATCACAAATCCTTTTCGTACTCATTTGTTTCCTATTTGAGATCAGATACTTTGGTTTTCCTTTAAGTTGTTAGGGATGTTTTTCAAAGAAAATAATGACAGTTTTCTGGCATTGCTGCAGGTCACAGACATGGAGAAGAAACTTGACTTCTTGGTGGACATGCACATGCAGTACGACCTTACACCCCCTGCCCCCATTACCATGGAGCGCAGTGATGTCACTGTCAGTATCAGTGGAGATCGAGTGTACTGCACCTATGCCCCACCTGTTCCCTACAGTCAGTACTACATACACTCGCACACACTGTCACAAACAAATCCACCCCGCCCCACTGTCCTCCCCATCAGCCCACTGCCAAGTCACTCACCTAACTCCCATTTTGAACTATCTGAACGGCTGTATTTGGACCAAAGGGCAGGCACACCACTGTCACTGCTGTCTGTCACACATGAGGAGCTAGAGCGATCACCCAGTGGCTTCAGCATCTCTGCCGAGAGAGAGGAGATCACAGGCAATGGATCAGGAGTCATGGCAAGACTAAGCTGGGGTCATGAGTGCCAATATTTAGCAGAGGGTGAGACAGATACAGACACTGAACCTTTTACTCCAAGTGGACAGGCTCCACTGTCCTCTACTGGAGATGTGTTCTCGACAGAGGATTTGTGGATCACCCCACCTTGATCTCTCTCTCTTTCTTACACACATACTCACACACAAATTCATATGTAATCACATATACACAAATGCAAATGTAACAGTATATAGACTGTTTTTTTAATTGCAGACTCTGTACAGCACACACGCAACACAATATTGTTATTAATGGAATATATACAAATATATATCAACATGCTTTACCGCTGCAAAGCTAGGAGCACTGCATGGAATGCATGCGTTTTATTGTTTGTCTTTAGTGGTAGACATTGCACAAGTGCAGACCAAGAAGGACTTACATTAAATTGAAAATTCTGGAAAAAAAAGGAAAGAATGAATGAAAGAAAGGAAGAAAATCAAATGCTATGCCATTTTTGTACACTTATTTTTATATTTACAATCATCTGTTTTTCATCATATGCATGGACTGCATGGCACTCACCTTTAGAGCAGTTAATGGTCATTATATTTTCCTATTGTTTTGCACTAATTTTATGTTTCTTTTGAAATGCAGATTATTTGTTATAAATTAATTGGCTGTTGAAGAAAATGTGTGTAACTATGTCACATCATCATCATCATCATTACCAAGTGCACTTCCTTGGATGTCTCGAGTACTTGTATTCTGAATTGGGGTGACTAGACCAGAGTCTCTCCAATGCTGCTTTTTTTCACATTACTTTTGTCCAGCCACTCACTTTGAAATCTGTACTGTGGTCAAATGACTTTCATAGCTTTCATAACTGCCAGCTCAAAGAATGTTAGTTCTGAAATCCACAGTTAGCATACTTATCCTCCAAGAATAATTTCAGGTTATGGACACTGAGTGTGGTCACTTTTAGCCAGTTACTTTGCCAGCTCTAGTGGGTGCCAATCAGCGGCTGTCTGACCACCTCAAGTGGCTCCTTTCAATCGTTTGTGGCATGAAGAAGTCTTCCTGTAAAATTACTTAAAATGATTTGTAAAAAGACATTTTTATGTACAAGTGCATAATACTCAGCTTCCCAACTCAGAAAGATAGTACTTTCAGTACCATTAGCTCATTATTAAAAACTTAGCATGTCACATGGACTTTCATAATATGTAATGGGATGCAAATAAGAATAAGTTGTTGTAGCCCCATGTGATTTTTTTAATGAAGTTTTCATCTGAATGTTTTTGACCCATGGCTTATGATTATTATTATTATTATTATTATTATTATTATCCAACCAAATTATCTAAATCAGGTTAACAACAAACTCCAGCCATCTAAACATCAGGTGTTTTTCTCTTTGTCCAAAAACATGTAACACTTGCTGCAAATATAAGAAAAAAAGTCAACATGCTCTTTATTTATGTAATAAAACTACAGTATATCATCATTTTGACATAATTATGAAACCTATGTGACCAAATATCAGTTTGGCGTTCAGATCTTTAACAGGGCTGAATACACCAAGCTAGGAGAGTCCAACTTGGGCGTGTAGAGCCATGTTTTATATATTTCAACTTTGATTGTTGAACTTTGATGAAGTTTGCATAGAAAGATTTTTGGACTGCTAAGTCATTAATGCCCAACACTGAAAATGTGCACTAAAATACACAAACACACAAAAAAAACTGCAATGATTCTGTTTCTGCTATTCGCAGAATTAAATTAAACAACTGTGTCATACTGTGTAAGTATGAAAAGAAAATCAAAAATGACTCCTGAATCTATATAGTTATTTATGTTTCTGTTATGTACACATAAGCTGATAACATGTTAACACTCTTTCATGCATGTTTGCTTGTGTATATGTATGTTTGCTTGAATGGATTTTGATAACTCAGACATTGACCATTGACTTATGTACTGTAAACTCACAAACAGCCTGCCATCACTGACTAATGACTGCTATTCATTATTTGTGCCTTGCCATTTTGGAGTACAGGTTCCTTATAGCCACATATTTTGTTTTTGAATAAGCCAGTCACCCAAATGCTCTACAAATTGTATTTTTTGTTTTACTAGGCCCCAGCCAATTACAATTTGTTCCTTTTCTTTTTAACTTGCAAATTAGATGAGTTCACACTAGTGGCCTTCTGAGCTATTCATTCCAGGTTTTTAACTAATAAACTTTTTATTTATACCTTGGTCTTGACCAGTTTAATAGATTGACCTACAGAAACAATGTGCAGATGTCTTTATTAATTTTTTATGCAGATGTCTTTTATTAATTTATGTTACATTGCACCAGTTATTAATAAAAATGTATCCAATTAGGTCTTTGGTTGAAGTTATTTTTTTTTAAAAATGCATTCAAAATACAACTCTCATAAAATGTGGTATCTGGCACCAAGCTGTCAGCAGCAGATCCTTTAAGTCCTGTAAATTGCGAGGAGGGGCTATTGTGGATTAGACTTGTTTTTCCAGCATATCCCACAGTTCCTTAAGCCATTCTTGACCCATTTTCACAGTGTGGCAGGGAGCACTATCCTTCTGTATTAGGCCATTGCCATCAGAGAATACCATTTCCATGAAGTGGTGTACTTTATCAGCAGCAATGTTTAGGTACTGTAGGTGGTGTCTACATAACATCAACATCAATGGCAGGACCCAAGGTTTCCTAGCAGAACATTGCCCAGAACGTCAAACTGCCTTTGCAGGCTCTTCCACAGGTAGGGTCATCCACATAATGTAAAAGAAAGCATGATTCATCAGACCTGGCCACCTGTTCTGACACCATTCTACTGGAAGTAGCATTAGCTTTTTCATCAACTTGAGTTACAGTAGCTCTTCTATTGGATTGGATTTCCTGGGCCAGTCTTCACCCCCACAATCATCAATATTCCTTGGCCAATCATGACCCTGTTGCTGTCTTTTTCTTCCTTGGAACATTTTTGGTAGATCCTGACCACTGCAGCCCACTAAAATCCCGCATGACCTGCAGTTCTGGAGTTATTCTGACCAAGTTGTCTAGCAATCACAATTTAGACATTGTCAAAGTAATTTAAGGTGCCCCCTATTATGCCATTTTAAAGGTTGCTAATATTGCTTAATGGGTCTCTTAAAACAGGTTTACATGTATGCAAGGTCAAAAAACACTTTAGTTTTCTCCAAAAATAGATTTAATTTTGCCCCATTTCTAAATGATTCGTAAACGACTCGTGTGAAGCAATTCGAAGTATCAGTCTGTCTAAACCCCTCCTTTCCATGAGCCCCCACTGCTGTGATTGGTCAGATGGCGCGGTCCTTTATGATTACAGCGTGTGTCGGAAAACAAAACGCCCATTACCATAACTGAACGGCAGCTCTGGAGACCCGTCAATACATAGAAAAGATGGCCTCGATTTTTCCCTATCAATTCGAGCCGGAGTCTGACGATGAAACGGTTGAAGTGGCACATCGACAAGAAACGTGGATCCATAACAGAAAAAGATTCGAATTGCTAATGACTCGTTTAGGCGAATGTGAGCCGAATCATTTTTTATAAACAAAAACTTCATTTATTGTGCACTGTCAGCGTCACAACTTTGCAGACAGCTACATGACACACTGCATAAAAGATCATATTTGAAAACGCATAATAGGGGCACTTTAACAGAATTGCAAGAGAGACATCTGTCCTCAGCTTCAAGGAAATAACCTGATTAAACTTTGGAAGGTGTATCTATCACTAAATCACTTAAATGGCAATTAAAACAAAAACCTGAATGTCACTTCTAAAAGGAAGAAAGTAATTCTTGTTTGCCTGCGTGTAAAAAACGCTAATTAACAAATGGATTCATTTAGAAATGACACGACACTTTAATGGCTTTAATTTAAAAAATAGTTTTGTAATTTGCTATGTAACTAATCAACAAATTTCCCTAACAAGTCAGTAAGTATAGAGGCACTTTTTCCTGGTTTGCTAAAACGTCTCATAGCTGCTGATTCCCTCCCCACCACAGTCTTCTATACAAATAGCCATTTGTTAAATTGATGACAATCCCAACTGCATCAATTTCTTCTCCAATTCAGAATGTGGAAAAGTTCAAGGAAGTGGCAATGAGATACAACCTCAAATCAAAAGCTCCTTTGTGGAAATTGGCAATAAAAACAAAAAAGGAATCATCTGTGAAGTCTCTTCAAATTGTACTATATTGAGAACTTGACAACTTATTGCTTGATGATTTCCCTTGCGAATTTAATTGTTTCTTAAAAATATGCATTCGTTTCAAATCTTCCAAAAAAGTTGGGATAGTTGATTGCTCAATGTGTAACATTATTTCTGTTAATAACACTTTGTAAATATTTGGGCACTAAAGACACCAGCTGGTCAAGCGCAAGTTTCACCACCATTCTTCAGCTGCGCCATTGTATTTGGTCTTTGATTCCATATTTTGCACTTTAGCGACAAATTAATTGGGTTTAATAAAGTTTATCAAAGTGTCCCACAGCATGATATCCACTACAGAAGCATGACGGTTCAGAGATCACCCGTATTTAGAAGTGGTTTTCGGTCTTTTTCCCTTTATATCGTGTACTGGAATTGGGAACCGCGCCCATGAAATGAAGTTGGATAATTTGCTGGTGCATCGTTGCTCAAGTAGGCCTAGGCCTTTCTTTGAAACGCACTGAATATTATAACATAATTGGTTCACCTGTTTCACAGCACTTGTTCCTCATCACGTTGTAATTTCTACTTCTGTCACGTTAATAGTCCTAAACTGGTCCGGTCCCAGCAAATGACTGCTTTTTGTTTTTAATGGCAATTTTCATACTGTCCTATCTTTTTGGAACTGGTGTCTAATTATGATAATTGCTTTAATAGAGGCTTGTGATGAGATTTTATATTATACATAAAAACTACACATTCAACAAATGTTAAAAAAAAATAAATAAATAAAAAAAAACTTACCTCAACTGTGGTGGCTGCTTTCTGAGATTTTTTCCCGATGAGGTCTACGTGGACATACTGGGAGCGCATGTATTTCTTAGCCACATCATAAACCCACAGAGGGCAAGTGGCAGAAAAGAGCAGAGTCTGAGGATTGCTTTCATCACCTGGAAGGGATCAATAGGAGTCATGCGCTGTTGGAATCAATACATATCAAGTTGCACTTCTTTTATAACATTGCAAATGTTGAGCTCTACATTTTAGACTACATTAAAACGACACAAGTGACTTGCGTTGACTCTTGCAAATACGAGACATGGTGGAGAATGTTGATCCAATAATATTAGACAATTCGCAAAATGTAACCAAATTTTTTATTACCATAATATAAATATTTTTAACATCAACTGACTTCTCCCCACTTTCCTTTGAGTCTACACAGTGTCATGCATTAGTGGCGTAAATTCAGATTAACTTTTTTTCTTTAGTTTATGGATTTCTTTACAATCATTTTATTTGACACTTGAAAGATTCCCTTACTCTTTAAAAAGTTATAAACTTACCCAAAATGCTTTTTGCAAAAAAAAAAATAAATAAATAAAATTTTTAAATCAAAAATACACTGCATAGTTTAGGTAAAATATTATGGTTTCTTAACCAATCCCACTATGATCAGACCCTGATTTTTCATCTTCTCTGACAGTTCTCCACACCTGATCCACAAGTGACATCTGCCGCACAACTTTAGGAACATTATTAAAATAATAAACATTTTTATTTAATATAGTTGCAAGCAACGATGAATGGCCCAAGCATTCCCGGGTGCACTGTCTTCACACACTATGAAGTAATAGGCCTGATATCAGCTTGGGCCCTAAATATTTGTCATATCAATAAACCATCATTTAAACCTTTGAACAGTGTGTGTGTGTGTTTTTTTTGGGTGTGTGAGACCTGGGTGTGTTAGTGTGTATAAGATATGTAAGTGTTGGTGTGTAAGAGAGAGGTAGGTGTGTGTATGTGGGTGGGTGAGGCGTGAATGTGTTTCTGCGTGTTTGCGTGTCCATGTTAACATCTGTTATGTCTCTAAGACATATGACTTGTTAGTGTGTTTTTCCTGACAGTTTTTCAGACCTGAACCACACTTGACATCTGCCTCACGACTTTAGGAACATTATAAAAACAACAATAATAATAATAATCACTTTTATTTATTTAACATAACCAGTGTTTGTTTATTCCGGGGTGAGACGTGGCTCACCTTTTTTGTAGGAAGCAGAGAGAATCTCCTCCACTTGGTCAGCGAAGCCCATATCAAGCATTTGGTCCACTTCATCCAGCACCACATGTTTCAGCTGGGACAGATCCAGTTTGTTGTTCTGGAGGTGATCTTTTATCCGGCCTGGGGTGCCAACGAGAACATCGATCCCGTTGCGGATGGCATCCACTGAAGCAGGAACGCATGTCAGGAAGATAATTAATGAGCAAAGATGAAAATGAGCAGGCGTCCTAGAGTAAGAGCTTTTCAAGTTGTAAAGACAGTTACACATTTATGTGTTAAAATTATACATGTAAATACAACTGTACTTAATGTAATGAGTTTTAGATATTAATTCTACTCAAGTAATATGTTTTAGTAGTGCAACATAGAGCACTTTGCTTTTTCAAATCCCAACCTTTCACATTCCATGCATTCCAGTGCAGTGAAGAGTGTTTAGAGCGCTGCCTTGGGGACAAAACAATCTCTACATAAGAGGATGTACCAGCACAGAAAGAGAACCATCTCAGAACCAGAATAGGTAATGTACCTTCACTTGAAGGACAAAGGACGCACATTTAAGAAAGACTGTTTACAATTCTTGGACAAAGAGTATTAGATGGTTCGAGAAAGGTGAAAAAGTGGCCATCTATGATGGTGGTGGTGGTGTTTCAGCTGCTCCTGTCGAGCGGTCGCCATGGCGGGCCATCCGGTCCGCACGACAACTTGCCACAGGTTTTATGCCGAATGCCCTTCCTGATGCAACCCTCCAATTTTATCTGGGCTTGGGACCGGCAGTGCATCCAGTGGCTAAGGTTTGGAGATTAGATGAGAAACCTAGCACTGAGCCACCAATTCTCAAAGAATCCAGTGGAAAATCGTTCCCTCAACAAAGGTGGAGGTCTTAGGCACAAACCTGTCTCCTATTTTACAGACTGCCCTTTCCTCCATCTCCAGAAAAATCAAGACCTCTATTCACAGGTCCACCAGGAAAGCCACACCTCAACGACTCTCCCTAATCTGTCCCTATTACAGGTATTCTTAACAACAAACCCTCTCTCTCTCCCCTACTCTCTAACAACTCTCCCAACTACTCTCACCTTCTCCAATTTTCCCCCATCGAGCCTCTTCAGACAGGAGAGGGGAAGAAACAAATATAGTGGAACCTCGGATTGCGTTCCGCAAAAACAAGCAAAAATTAATATATAATTACTTTATATATTATAATAATTTATTATAACTTGAAAAAAACAAGTGAGTCTTGATATACGAGTACCAAACATCATCGAGTATCATGTGGAACCCATGCGCTTCTTGTTTTGACTGAGCCAATGGTTGTTCTCTCTCTCATGCTGCGGAATTGTGGGTAATCCCATGCTCGGTCTTAGTGCGCGTGCGTCACTTGTATAGTCAAAATCCATGCGTGCGTATACTATTTACTATAACACTGTGACCACGCGTGTGTGCGCATAAAGAATCTTATTTTGTGTTTGTGTGTAAGTAAGTCGTCCTTTAGTCGCGTAAAGCAAAAGCAACTGTCATTAGAGAGGCTCCTTGTTAAAGATTCAGTTTCTCTCTCTCTCTGCGATTCCGTCAGTGTGTGTGTGTGTGTATATGTGTGAGTAAAAGTAGTCATTTCTCCTCTCGTCTTGCTTTAGCTTCACACACATACGCAAACACACCAACAGAAACACTTATCTGTCTGGATTTATTTCTACTTTTTTCAAAGGTAAAGCGCAGGTTAATTTATTTTATTTTTACTTTATATTTTGTATCAATTACTTTTTTTTTTTTTTTTTTGGGTTGTGGAACGAATAATCTGAGTTTTCATTATTTTATAATAAATGGAAATTCGCTTTCATATGCACAATTGTTTTGATATACAAGCACGCTTCCGGAACGAATTATGCTCGCGGTTCCACTGTGTGTGGTTTCCTACCAACTTCCCACGGTCTGAGAAAGCTACCTGGGTGACTAGACAAGAAAAGAGACTGGTTGTCGTGACTCAACTTCCAGATATCCTCACCTGGATGTCTGAGAATCCTCAAATACCAAAACATTCAGGTGAACATTATCTTACTTCATTTATTAAAAGATAATGTTTTCCACCCACTGGAAACAAAGCTAGGTGGCGCATATATTTACCTCAGAACTAAACCTGAAAGACAAAGGGCTTGTTTATTTTCCAACTAATGAGCAAGGTGTGGCTACTGAAGTTATATTTTTGGATGCTACGTAAAGTGCCCAATAAGATTTACTTTAAAAGGCTGGGTGCGTTTTAGGCGCAGAAACAAGAGTTACCTTGAGGGTTGTAAGAGCTTCCTCCATAAAAGCAGTGAACAGAGAGCTTCTTGGTTATGTCCTTGAAATCTTTAGACACCTGAATTGCCAGCTCTCGAGTGGGTGCAAGAACCAGCACCTACATTATTGACATAAATAATAAATAAATGTAAAAATCCTAATGAGAACACGACTACTATACTAACAATACTACTCAACAACAGATTTAATAAATATGTTTTATGCTTAAAATATTCTATATTTTCTTAGATTTTCTAAAACTTTCTAAAAATCAAAATAACACGTAATAAAACTATAAAAGTGTCAAAGTATCAGGTGCTGGAACCAGCAACGTAATTATTCAAAAAACATTTAATGCAATACTCATTACTGGCATCTCAGGATTGTAGTGGATAATAAACGCATGAATGCAGCCTAGCCCGCCTGCGTAATCAATGAAATTGCCACGTCTTTTTCCATTTCCATGATGTGCAGGATTTATTTTAATCGGGGAGTGTAATTACATGTCAAGAGTAGATAATTAGGTCTAATCACGGAGAAAGAATCCTTTATTTCTTTTATTTGCTATTCAATAAAGAAACTCGAGCACATGAAATCACCCAGCGGGCAATGCGTAGATGACTCAATTCAATTGAAAATGCGAAGAAAAAAAAATTCTAACTAAAGGGTGCGACTTTGCGCGAGATTGTAATCGACCTCAAAAAGTTGCACTACCAGTCAAAAGTTTAGACACGCCTCGTGATTTCATGGTCTTTCCTCATTTTTATTTATTCCTACCTCGTGAAATAATGACGAATGACCAAAATATGCAATAATATCCTTTGAACCTTGGAGATCGAGATGGGTCGGCTACTTTTTTATGCTCCTTATAAAAGTGCTCTAAATGTACGTCTCCTCTGCAGCAGAGGTGAGTTTTGGTCGCGCTTTCCTGGGATGGTCTTCATGAGAGCCATCATGAGGGTTCATCATGGTGCTTGATGGGTTTTGTATATGCACTTTGACATACTGTTCTTGCAAGAACAATTCCAGAACAGCCTGACCTTCGTGTCTTAAAATACTAACTGACGTTACCGTTGTTGTTGTTAGTTAATTACCCGATTCTATATGTCAAATCTCCAGTATTGTTCTTAAAGGTAGAAAATAATACGCAAGGCAAACAATGTTGGAGTAAAAGGTGTGTCCAAACTGTCGACTGGTACTGTACACGCTAACCTCATGCTTTAATGCTTAATGAAAATGTAAATGTAATTTTCAAGGGATCTTGAGCACTTTAATCATTTTCAAGCACTCCTGAGTATGTTGCCTCAAATCATGTAAAATGGAATAAATGAAACCATGAAACATTTTAAGAACGCCGCCTCCGTTGTAGTTAAATGTTACTCGAAAGCTTTTGTTTTTGTTGTTGGTCCTCAAGTAAATTTTAAAATAATAATAATCGTAAGGTACACCGTCAAAGTTTATGCCCACAGGCCTCATGGCATCCGTTATTCACTGTAAACTTAGCTGGTCACAGCTATCTAATTAATCATCATTCTATCCATAAAACTATGGACTGATATACTCCTTGGCGTTTTTTTTTTCATCTGTATTTGAAACCGACCTTTGGAGCTCTGCCTCTTCTTTTGTCGTCGCCTCCTGACAGCAGCCTCTCCACTAGTGGGATTGCAAAAGAGAACGTCTTTCCTGTGCCGGTCCGGGCCTGGCCGATCACGTCCTTCCCGTCGTACACGGAATTAAAGGTCTTTACTTGAATGTCAAACAGATACGTCACGCCTCGCGCTGCAAAATATGTAAATTATTAATTCAAGCAAGATGCCAACACACAACTTACAGCATACAAGGTAGAAAAAAAAAAAAAAGCCAAGCAATAACTGGTGTTCGAACCTTGGAGTAGCTTGATGGTCTCTGGCGAGATTTTGAAATTAGAGAAGGCGCCCTCTCTTTGCTCTGGTGTCTCCTGTAGAAGAAAAAGACGACAAAAACGAAATATTAGAAAATACAACAGAGTATCACGATAATATTTATTAATAATTTTTTTGGGAATAAATTTAACTTAAATATACAAATAAATAAATTAAAAGTATATTCCAATCCAAATAACAGTCAAATATGTGTCTATAAACTTTTCAGCTTCAGCCCTATTTTAGTGAAGTTTTAAAAAAAAACTGAGCACAGTAACAGTAGTCTGGCTCAAACCTACATATAGATCTTTTTTCCTTACACAAATAAATAATATAACCCAAGTTTAATCCTAATGGCTTTCCATAGTTGCAGAACAGTTACCCGGCTGAGTGTAATAACGTCACATTTGGATGGATAATACGATGGTGTGCTGGCGAGGTTTAAAAAGCTAGTATAAAAAGCTTCTAGATGGAAGTTTCAATAAGACCAAAGTTGTGTGCTTGAGCTTCCTTCAAGGGGAACTATTTTTACAAGAATACATTAGAAGTATAAGTAACACGTGGGAGTGGTGGCTCAAGGCTGTTGATTTTTGGATCTGAGGATCCGGGTTCGAGTGGCTTGCCACACCACATACTACCCAGGAACAGCATTCAGGGCCGGTCGAATGTTTTGAATGTTTTTAATTTAAACATTTGTTCAATGTTAATGTTTGAGATCTTATAAAATTGAATAATCCATTTCCTCTAACCATTTTGTCATGAATTTCTTTATTCCATCATTGCGCGTTTACAATACAAGTAAATCTGAATATTTTAAAATCTGTGCTTCATCACAGACTGTGATTATCTAGATTAAAATTTTTCATCGATTGTCAATTTACACAAAGTATATTTAATCAGTATTTTACCTACAACTCTTCAAAAACTACAAGGTCAAAAGAAAAACTATAAAAGAAAATGTGAATAATATGCTAATAAATGGCAACATTAAATAAATATTCAGTCACTACATGCCTAACCGTTATTTAAGTTTAACCTTTCCTCCTACTATGTAAAGCATCTGTAGTGCAGGAAACATTTCAGAAACCTGGGCCTGTTTTACTTTTGTACGCAGGGCTTTTCGCTTCCTGCTGTGCTTCTCACTGGATCAGAACTATTTCTGCTCTTCATCTGCCTGTAAGTGACATGCTAAAGTGGGATAAACGCTCATGGGATAAACACCAACACAAAGTGAAAATGTCATGACTGTCGAGAAAATGTGTAACTTTTAGTATGATTGACAGGGTAACCAATAACCTACCACATCTTTTTCACTGTCACTGTTGGAGTCGTCACTGGACTGCGTCGAGGTAGAGTCTGTGGAATGCCCGTTAACTTTCGCTTGAATCTTTGGTGATTTTTTGCTAATGCCATTGACAGATTGTGCTTGGTCGTGTGTCGTCTCATCTGGTGTCGCTGTTTTCTTTTTCTTCTTTTTCTTCTGTTACGAGGTCCCATTGATGTTTGATTCAGAAACAAGTGAAAGAGTGTAATTAATAAGACACAATTCTAGCTAAAGAAGTTTAGTATTGTTGTGAACTATTTGTGCACACATCGAATACCCCGACACGACAGATCATTTAAATGATGTATACACTTAAAATACATTAATGCTTTATTGTCTAATTTCTCTGACTGTACCAGCCGAAGCATAGCACATAGGTTTGTCATCCATATGGTAATTTCGCTCCCAATTGTCATACAAGTTATTTTCTATGAGAAATTAAATCATTCCCGCCACCGCAGCGGTGCACGCCTAGTAAGAGCATAATGACAATGGGATAATGATAACAACACACGTACTCATCAAGGCAAATTACTGAACACAAAGGATGGTACAACCTGACTAAAAAACAAAACACGACAAACCTGCAGCACAGCCAAAACATTACATTGATTTGATCGAGCTTGAATCGTGACCTTGAACCATGTTTTTTGGTTGCTATTCATAGCTTTTTGTCTCTGCAACTTATACTAAGAATATTAGTAGCTGATCATCAAAATAATTCAATCATCAGCAAAATGTTTGCTATGTATAAATAACAATAAATAACTATGTATAAATAACAATATTTACAATAAACTGTGCAAAATCTTATCAAAATTTGTATTAATATCTTTAATACAAATTTTATTAGCATGTCAGCATTATTATGCACAAAACTTTTCAATATTTTCTAACATGACTCTCCAGCATGCTCAGAAAAACCTAACAGCTGTTTTGCTATAAAACTGCACAAATCTGTATCGAACACTACTGACTATTTTTAAGCAAGTAGTTTTCACACCAAATATTGAAAGAGTTTATTTTCTTACTCTTTACTGCTCTTTATAAAAAGTTTTTTTTTTTATGTAGAAATGTATTTTGCAGAGTACTGTAAGTAAAACGGACGTTAGGTTTTACTGAGTGTGCTGGAGAATAGTTTTTCTGTCTAATTTTCTAATTGCTTTCTTCTATTTTCAAGCAGAACCCAGGAGTTATTTGTTTTTCTGGTTTAGTTTCAACATTTGTTGTTTTTTTTGTTTCCATCTGGAAACTGGCCTGTCTTTCTTCACAGGCATGCAAATATTCTTCTGTAATGTTATTAATGCATTCAATATTAATATATAATAATATTATATAATATATAAAAGTTATGTTAGGAAACAGTGAATTGTTTTATGCATCATAAAGCAGACATGATAAATATAACTAAATCTGTACTAAACGGTAGTATGGCGCTTAAGACTTTTACACAGTACCTTACGTAAATAAAGTTATATTTTCTAAAATGATTGGTCAGCAAATAACTGAAAATAAATCACGTCTTTATTTAATTATTGTGAAGAAAGGAGAACCTTCCAGAAGAATAACCATCTTGTAGCATCATGCTCAAATATACTTGAAAATTGGTGCCAAAGGTGCTTTAAAAAAAATAATACAAATTGTTTCTCATGGTCTGAGAGTCCTTCAGGTGCCTTTTGGCAAACTCCAGACGCCCATCATGTGCTCTTTACTGAGAACTGGCTTCTGTCTGACTACTCTACCATGCAGGCCTGATTGGTGGAGTGCTCCAGAGATGGTCAATCTTCTGGAAAGTTCTCCTCTCTCCACAAGATGAACTCATCAGTGTCCCCATTGGGTTCTTGGTCACTTCCCTGACTAAGGCCCTTCTTGCCCAGTCGCTCAGTTTGGCCAGACAGTCTGCTAGAGGAAGAGTCCTGGTGATTCTTTCATTTATGGTTGATGGAGGCCATTATGCTCATCTGGAGCTTTAACACTGCAGAAAATATTCAGTACCCTTCCCCAGATCTGTGCCTCGATACAATCCTGTCTCGGAGGACAATTCCATGGCTTGGTTTGTGCTCTGACATGCACTGTTAACTGTGGAACCTTAAATAGACATGTGTGTGTCTTTCCAAATCATGTCCAATCAACTGAATTTACCACAGGTGGACTCCAATTTGTTTCTACAATCCAACTTGTAGAAACATCTCAAGGACGATGGGTGGAAACTCAATTTGTCAGAGTGTCATGGCAAAGGATGTGAATACTTATGTGATTTTTTTTTTTGTTTAGTTTTTTTATTTTGAATAAATTTGCAAAGATTTTTAAACAAACATCTTTCACGTTGTCATTATGAGGTATTGTTTGTAGAATTTTGAGAAAATAATGAATTTAATCCATTTATATGGATCCAAAAATAATCCAGAAATAAGGCTGTAACATAGCAAAATGTGGAAAAATGACGCTCTGTGAATACAGATGCACTACATTGTAAATAAGACTTAAATTGACATTTGTAGTTTCATTCTTTTAGCTTTTTAACTTTTCATATAGATCATGTTTAAAACTAACAATGAAGTGAAAAAAAATTTAAAAATGCGTCATCAGGACTGGTCATGTAAAGAGATGTTTACCTCCGACTGATCACCTGCCGGGGTCATGAGCTCATCACCGGAATCAAGGTTCTTGACCTTAACTGGTTTCTTCCCGATGTTTCCGTTAACATCGGGAGACGTCTGCGCTGTCTCGTCGGCTGTGTCCATCTTTTCTTTTTTGATCTTTTTGGGAGCTGGTGGATCGCAATCAGCAGACTTATCCGTCACGGTCATTTTACTCTTCTTGGCCTTGTCCTTCTTTTTCTGATGATTACACAAGAAGCACATATGAACACCTTAAAGCAGTTTAACGGTTTATTTAGTTCTATGGCAAAGTCAGTAACATAAGAAATAAAGCATTTCTTTATTAGATAAATTGTTGGCATGAATAAATGACTGTGGGGAAAAAAAGAAAAGTAAAACTGAAGGATGCACGGTTACTGAAAACAACAAAAAATGGCAGCAGTAACCGTATCATCACCATCATCACATCATATCCTTCATTACAACTGGAATCAAGAAATCAACAGTTCTGTGGTATAATTTTATTTTTAAAATATCTTAGGCCTTGTTCACACAGGCGTTAAATTTTTGGATAAACGAACGCACTCTGAATGTCCTAGACGTTTATGTTATGTTTTGTAGTGGCGCTCGATTGACTTCTACACTGGCGTTCGTTTGTCTCTGTCTAACGTCAGCCTGCAGCCCAAAT
>JAOVVB010000023.1:10466124-10478359 GCA_028570985.1 Heterobranchus longifilis | reverse complement strand
CCAAAGAGGAGATTTATGGATGCAGTGAGAGAGGACATGAAGTTAGTTGGGGTGAGAGAAGAGGAAGCAGAGGATAAGGTTAGGTGGAGGCAGATGATTCGCTGTGGCGACCCCTGGAAGGAATTAGCCGAAAGACAAAGAAGAAGTGCATAATCCCTCCAGCGTGTCCCGGGTCGGCCCCAAGGTTCTCCACCAAGCTGCCCATGCCTGGTACACTTCCAGCGGAAGTCAACCAGGTGGAATCCTTACTAGATGTCTGAACAACCACAGCTGGCTCCTCTCAATGCTCCTCCAACCCAAATACTCCTGAAGCACTCCCCACAGCATCTCTCGGAGAACCTGGTCATAAACTTTCTTCAAGTCCACAAACCACATGTAGACTGGAATGTCAAACTCCCAGGTCCGTTCGCTCATCAGTGAGAGACTAAAAAGCTTGTTTGACAAAAAAAGAGACTAAAAACCTTGCTGCGGCCTGGAAAGAACTTGCAATGTTCCTCTTGGATCCTAGGCTAACAATTGAAGCTGAACACAGCTTCCCCCTCTTGAGCTGCCAAACAGTTTTCCAGAACATTTTTTATGACAACCGAAAGTCGCTTCCCATGGACTCTCTGTACTTCTCCCATGCACAGATTTTGCTTCTGCAGGCCAAGTACTCTACAATGATGGTTGGCGCACATGTACACACAACAGTGAAACTTTTCTTCTCTTCAGCTGAGGTGTGGGGCTGAGGGGGCTCTCGTCTCCTGGGACAGGCTCCGTGTGCTGCCAGAGCCAGACTCTCTCACTCCCTCTATGAAAAAAAAAAACCATTAAATGATTTCTGGGATATTGTATATGATTTGTAGGCATCAGGGAGCTATTGGCCATGTGTGGGATGTCCGTATTATTGATATTAGAATTAAAATAAGCATGTTTGTTGAATAGCGATCTGTATCACGTTCATGCACAAAGCTGTTCACGGGTTTGTTTGTTTTTCTTGTCAGAAGCGAATCAGATTGAAGGGGGGAGGAGATCCAGAGGGATTTTTTTTAAAGGCTTTTTGTGTAAGCATAGCGGGGTCTCATTGACCTGAATGATCACCATACCTGTACTATTATAAACAAAAACACTGCCAAAAATATAATTAGCAGCACAACTGTGGCTGTAAAAGTGCCTACCATTAGATCTAGTGCCTCTTTGCCTAAGATGAGCAACTTGCCCAAGAAATGGAAAAAAAAAAATTGGACCTGCTTAAGTTTTGTTCCTCCTTATACAATAGCAGCCATTTGTGAAGTAGACTTTTACTTACATGCCAAACTATAAAATAATAGAGTTGCACAAATCTGTATAGTAAAGAAAATGAAGTTACTGACAAATCTTATTTACTCTGTATTTAAAATTTCAGAGAGGTACTTGGCTGCACCATGGTAACTCACCACGTTCTTCTAAGAGGTGCTGTACAATGCTTTCTGCTTGAGACTGTTCTCCGCCTGTCTGATGTGGTATGTATTTTTAAATGGCCTAACTTGTCTCCAGATTTTATTTTAGAAAACTTTAAAACTTGCCTATCAGTTTATTTGTAATTTATTTTTGTATGCATATTGTATGTGTTATTTTAAGTTGTTGTTAATTACTAGTAAATAAACATTGTAGGGGTCTGAAATTTTTTTGAGATTTTTTTTTCCCCCCTTTATTTTTAGTCAGAGGTATCTCTGGATGAAGTATTTGGTTTTCTATCACATTTCCGGGCCGAGGAGTCACTTTGTCCAGGCACAAAACTTTGGGAAAAGGTAGGTAAACGAGGTTTATTTTCTTGCTTTGTACTATACGTAGTTAAAGTAACTACAGGCAAAAGGCAAAGAACACATTTGCGTTTCAGTTCATTAGTAACCATGCCAGCAATTTTGGATCAAATATATTCCTTTCAGGTTTAATCATGTGTATGTCCTGTTACAGGTTTGTGATTGGTTGATGGTTAACGAAGCAGCTTTTCAACCAGCTTCAACTTCCACCAGTGTTTTCCCACAAAAAGTCTCAGTACACAGCTACCACTCATTAAGAGCCTTCCTGACTATTCCAGCTAGCGCAGGTACACCACTTTATGCAACAAAATATGGACAAAGGATGGTGTATAATACTGATTCGATGCATTCGATGTGAAACTAGGTACCAGGTTAAGCTATAGTGGCAAGAAGAAGTGGTGAACCTTTTGGAATTTCATGCTTTTCTGCATTATTTTGCAGAATATCTAAGTCAAGAGTATTGACAAATATAATGTGCCTAAAATAATAATAACAAAAGAATTCTGATATTTCATGTCTTTACTGAGAACAACCATAAAAACGTCATAGTGCTAGTGGAAAGGAGTTAATGACCTCAAAGAAGCTACCTGGAGTCAGGTGTTAGCCTACCTGGAGTCTTGCTAAGAAAATGAGTTTGGAGGTGTGGACTCGAGCTACTTTGACTAATAAAAACCACTTAAACACTTTGAATTTGCTCCACGCAAGAAGAATATACTTCTGTGAGCCATGCCTTGCCAAAAAAAAAAAGCTTTCAGTGTATTTAACATCAAGAATTGTTGTACATAAAGCTGGAAATGGTTACGAAGTGATTTTAAAGACTTTAGAAATTCAACAGTCTACAGTTGGAACACAAATGGAGACACTTTGGGACTGTGGCTACTCTACCATGCTTTGGGGAAACCGTGTGTCTCTAATAATAAATCTGCCTGCACGTGTAGTGTGTGTGATGAAAGAGAAAGTGACAGAAAGAGGGAAAAGAAAGCAGTTTATTTCCTTTTTTCCGTATGTTTATTGATAATTATGCTGATTCTAAATTGACAAAGTATATCATAGACCCGCCTGCCTGCAACCTGCACTATTTTTTCTCCCACATCGACCCGCACATCACTAGAATTTATTATCATCATTATTATTATTATTATTATTTGTTCTTTTTGTTTTGGACAAGCAGTCACAGTCTTCAGAACAATGCATCATAACCCGTAACAGGATCAGCCCTGTCTTCTCACTGGGATAAGAGTTTTTGTCTTTTCTCTGCCCAGAGTTGCTCTGAGATTGGGTCTTAAATCGCTCTTAAGCTATGACTCTTAGTTTTAAAGCTAGGTTAGGAGCAATCTGAGAGGGTTCTTGGAAGCTCTATGAATACAGAACCAGGTTGCTTCTATAGCGGCCTTCAGCACATCTGTATTTTTAGGTTTGGTGTTTCTCATCGTACTTTTGATAATACTCCATAGATTCTCTGTGGGCTTCAGGTCAGGCGAGTTTACTGGCCAATCAAGCACAGTAATATCATGCTCAGCAAACCACTTAGTGGTAGTCAGCAGGCAGAAGCATCAAGTGCTCTAAATCTCCCGGTTGACCAAAGTGTTAGCTGGACCAACACTATGAAAGGACATGACAGCCCAGATCATCACCGACTATGGAAGCTTCACATTGCACTTTACTCTTCTTCCAGATTAGGGAAGCTTAAGCTTGAAGCTCATTGTCTGAAGATGTCTATGTATGGTGACTCTTGATGACTCCAGCCTCAATGCATTCTTTCCCCTGTCACATTGTTTCCTTCCAGTAAAGTTTAGATGAAGAAGCTTAAATGGCACTCGGGGAGCAGCCAGTGCACTTTCACCAATGAACTTCTGTGGAAGGGGCCAATGATCTTCATGTAGACGGCTCTCACATCAGCAGTCTTCCCCCATGATTATAGTTGCATGTACTGACATAGACTCACAGATACACAACATTCATTCTGTGGTGATAACCAGACACACCTTTTATATTTTTAATCTCACTCAGTTATTGGATTAGTCATTAACATCTCTAAGAACACATCTGTAAGAACCAGCAAATTCCTTGCTACCTAATATGTCCCCTCCTTTTAGAGGTGCGATTATAATGGAATAATCAATATTATTCACATCACCTCTCAGTGGTTTAATGTCATGGCAAATGCAGTTAACAATGTTTTTTTTTTTTTTTGTCATAGAATAACAGTAAAACGTTTAGATTTTACAAAGATTCATCTTCTCTCTGTATATAAACCTTTATGAATGCATACAATTTGTTTTTATGAATTTAATAACTATGTGGGCTATTCCTGAGTCTTGGTTTTGTTTTTAACAGAGCAGACAGACAGGCTGCCTATAGAAGGTGATGCTGAATTGCTAGCCCGCGCCCTCCTTCTCTCTGCGACCCTTGACTGGAGGAGAAGCGGGAAGCACCGTCCTGGGGACATGGGACTAGAAGAGCTTTTTGGCCCTCTGCTAGATATCCTGCAACGGCTCAACACCAGCGTTTACTTGTCAGTGTGCAAGATCGATAAGTGTCTCCAGCTCATGTTAAGACTTCTGGTGCTTCTGGGCAGATATGTAGAGAGGAGTAGGGTGAAAGGTTTGTTCTGTTGTGCAGATATGTAAATAAGACTGTCTTTAGAGAAGGTCTTAAAACTGTAGTTAAATTGATATTTCTGTTTTTCATAGAAGATAAGATGGTGGTTGCCTTGACACAGCTGCTGTTGGGCGTGGCAGAACCAGTTCAAGAGTTCATACTAAGAAGACTAAGTGGAGAACTACAGGAGGTGGATGCTGCATTCGCACACAAGCACATTCGAAAAGATGGCTGAATGCTTCAACTTGACTTTTTTTTTTTTAGTTTTCTGATATCGGCAGGGCAAATCTGTATCTGTCTCTTCTACGGGAGATGATAAAAACCTACATCAAAGTCCCAAGCTATGGCTCTAACTTGCAGAAAAACTATGTGTCCAGACTCACTATAAACTGTGTGAGACTCCTCGATGAGCCATCTGAACAGGTACTATACAGGGCTTTTTGCCTACTCTTGATGTCACAGGAAGTTATACTTAAGCAATATCATTATAGAAGACTTACAGCTAAAGGCATCACAACAGTGATGATATTCAGCCCAACAGCATGATCTCGTGTGTGATATTGCTTTTATACAACAGTTCCACAAATGCCATTTATCATTAGATTGTGATTTGTTTGTTTATTTACCAGTATTGTGCTTCACCTACACATGGCCTTCCACAACTAGTGGAACTAACTAACCACAACTAGTGGAGCAACAGTTTTTTTTCAATTAAAAATGAAAAAAAAGTTGTAAGTCCTTACTGGCTCTATGTAGCTAAAAAGGCTACGAGAATAAAACATTGAGGTGTTGGGCGGTCCTGTAAATCTCATACTTTTCTTTTTATATTTCGACTTTAGAATATCAGCTCTATTAACTTCCGGGGTTGCAGCTTGTGTGCAGTGCGTAGTGTGCACAATCATTTGATCAACACACCAAGTGGGGCCCTTAATTAGGTGTTGCAGAGGGATTTGGGATTCAGCCTTGTGTTAGAAGCTAAATACAGTGAAACCTCGGATTGCGAGTAACGCGGTTTGTGAGTGTTCCCGCAAGACGAGCAAAGATTTTTAATAAATGTTGACTTGAAAAACGAGCAAGTCTTGGTTTACGAGTACCGAGAATCATGTATCACGCATGCGCTTCTTGTTTTGACGCCGAACGTCACGTGATCACAACTGAGCCAACGCTTTTTTCTCTCTCTTGCGCTGCGGAATTGTGGGTAATCGTCTCCCCTGCTGGGTCTTAGTGCCCGTCTCTTACTGGTATAATCAACATCCGTGCATATATATATATATATAGTAGCTGGTAACTATTAAAAATGATGCAAATTTGGCTGTGTATCTTCCCATTTACAACTACATTTTCCAACTAATCATTAGTTAAGGAAATATGGTTGTCATTAATTATTTTTGAGCAAGGTTATGGTTATATGACTGGCACATTTTCCAAGAAGTGTTACTATTGAATAGGGGGTCTGTTCAATATGGTAACGTCTTGCTCAGCCTGGAGTGATTATGTCTTTATATACTGTTTGACTGGGTAGCATAAGAGTAATTAACATTAATTAATCTTCCATTTAGATGTCAGGTGTCTCGGATGATTGACGGTTGATGTTGACTCAAATGTTTTCCAAAAGAAAAAAAAAAGGAGATTGCCCTCATTAAAGGCAACAGGCAAGGGGCATTGAAATCTTCCACAGATCTTCCACAAATCTTCTATTCAGATTTCTGTGTACGGAGAGTACTTCGGCGTACCAAAGCCCGTTTAGGCAGTGAAAGTCAAACCAGGACTTCTGATTGTGCAGAATAACAGAACACAGTAGGAAAAACTACCTTTTTTCTCTATATAATCCCCTGCTACACTAATGCACTTATCTCAGTGTTTCACTAGTGGCTGAATACCATCAATGTAGAAAGTTTTCCCAGTACACCCCACTGCCTGCTTCACATCTGAAATGCTGGCCTCCCAGGAAGACCTTTAATAGCTCCTTAAATCATCTGGAGCGAAATCATTAGACGAGTTCCTGTAATGTGCAAGTGGTGTTCATAAATGATTGTGTAAACAGTTCCCACAGACAAATGCGTCTCGTCTGCAAGTTTTCGACAAGCTATCTGTCGTTTTTTAAAGATCAGACATTCTATTCAGCAGTCCATCTCTTTCACTTCGTGTCACAACCTAGTTGCTTGTTTTCTATGCAGATTATTTCATGTTCGTCATCTGTACCACACCAGGCGTGGTTGTATATATTTTGCATAGTGAATTAATATCTGTATCACTCACAGACAATCCATCTATCTAGAAACCTCTGTAGGTTGGGACCTTGGAGGGCAATGGGGACCACTGTATTTATTCCCATTTTGTATAACCGTGATAGGACCTCCGGGCAACATTCACATGCACACACTATGGGCAATTTGCCACAACTAACAAACCAGAACTCCTGAAACAGACCAAGTTGTGTTCTTTGCCATTAAAACAAACCTAGTTATCTATTGGTTGACCAAAATAGAAGAAGTTCTTCTTTGTAAGACAGTGGTTCTCAAGCCTGGTCTTTTATGACCCCCTGTCCAGTACATTTAGTGTTTTCCCTGCTCAGTCACACCCACTTCAGAAAAAAAATCTTACTGATGAGTTGAGTCAGATGTGCTGGTCACTTTGCAGGGTTAAGAACATCATGTACCAGCTTAGCTGAATTGCAATGAAACTGACCTTTGGTTTCAATTCAGAACAACATCAGTGCCAGTTCAGTGCCCAGGTGAGGTGAATCTGGTTGCTTCCATGATTTGACTGGAGGCAGGATAGTGGTGATGATGGCAAAGCTGTCAGATACCTCAGAAAAGAAGTGGCAGGGTCAGAAAAAGTGTAAAATCCAAACACATACTCACCAGTCCATCTCTTTCACTTTGTGTCACAACCTAGTTGCTTGTTTTCTATGCACATACTTGATAGTGTGAGGGTCAGGAAATAGAGCCAGACATAAAGAGAGAGAAGTCCCTGATGAATATTCCTGTAAAAGCCCACAAGGGGGCACAAGCACTTCATAGCTTTTCCAATTATACACTAAAAATAACACCGAAAATGACTTCTGAAGCACAGAGAATCTATTTCCCCGGGCATGGCTTCAAATCAGCAGGTTACAAAGTACATAGTACACATGCAGTCACTAACCTCGTTTATGGTGAAATAATGAAGAGTTCAATCCAAATTTTAAGGGCTTTGCTCAAGGAGAAAGCCTCTCTCTAATAGATCTGGAATTAACAGCCTCTTCTAGGTAAGTGAGGGGTCATCACAGTGTTGCCTCCTTTTTAATGATATTTTTGGTAAGAACATGCAGTAGGCTTTATAAAATAGGCAACAAATTTAATTAAACAAGATTCTATTACTGCACTTTTAAGAGTGGACATTTTTACAAAGCAGCTTTACAGAAATTGGTGATGGTAGCAGGGGAAAAACTCAGCAGGAGACACAAGGAGGGTGAAATCTTCAGTCAGAATCCATCATGTTCAGGGCAACACCACAGTGAAGGAGATGAGAATGATCTGTTACAATCATAATGTTGTAAACAGGGACCCTGGGATGTGCACAGAACAGTTACTTCAGTATCTAGGTAAGACTAAATCAACTGTAGATGGAAGTCAAAGACGTTGATAGATTTTTTAAGCTATCTCCAAGTGTGGAACCAAAATGATGCAAGTTCTAAGATAGTCAAAGAGCAAGATCAGAGGTTAACTTCACGGAAATGTTGTATCTCTGCATGAGCTATGTTCCCAATTCTGTTTTATAATGTTTATGCCTTTGCCTGTGCCAAAGACCGAGAGATTAATTCTACACACAAGGTTGACATTTCCGTTGCTATGGGAGATTCTGTGCTGTTCCGACAGGTTGCCCATGGCAATCCGAGCTGATCTATAGAGGAAGCCAGAGAAAGGACCAGAAAGAAACTCTGGATGAGGATCTGAGTGTGAACAATCCTACGGTCAGCATAACAAAGCTGCAGCCATGTGTGTTTGAACTGTGCAAGTTCTTCTCCCAGTGTCTTTGCAGAGGTTTCAGCCAGAAAACTAGTCTGCAGAGGTAACCCACAAAATTCCTCCACAGAACGATCATATACACTTATACAGCTTTAAGCGTATAAGTGTATATGATCCACAAACAGTTTGTAACGTTCACCTGTAAAAGTTGATCATCTCTTTGTTGTTCTCCCCAGGTACTGCATAGACAGCCATTTCTGGTATGAAAAGCACACAGTGGAAGTCTGTAGTCGTGTAAGAAGACTCACCTTCTCCAAGAGTAAGTGCTGAAAAAACAGATTCAAGCATAAGCAAACAAACTTTTATTTAAAAGAAAATGCGTAAACTAAAATAAATACGGTTCGGTTTAAGTTATCATACCCTTAAGACAAAATTTAGAGGACAAACTAATTAAATGTACAGTACTGTATACTCGTGACATTTAGTGTTATGTTTCAGAGATATTCCTTTATCAAGAGAAACACATTGTCCAATAATTTGTTAAAATTAGGGCTGAGGAAATAAATGTGCTGCTGTTTGCAAATATTATATATTACTGTGGATTGTTTAACCTGTTTAATACCGTGTCTATCTCATTTATAACCGATTGACTTTCTCTTCATCAGCCCTTCACTAAAATTGAGTTTGGATTTGCTCAAGTATATAAATTACTGTATAAATAAATAATTACCTCAATTATCCATAACATTAACACCACAGCTGGGTGAATTGAACAACACTAATCACCAACTAAAACATCAGAAAACTTATGACAGAATCATGGGTATGCATACCCACACAACCCACAGGACGCAGAGGATCCATTGCCAATGTCCTGGTGCTAAACACTACAGCCCACAACCCACAACCCTGTGGAGCCAGGCCCCGAGGGTTCAGAGCTACCTCAGTTACACAAGGGAAATCCAAAACCTAGGTGGTTATAATGTTATGGCTGATTGGAGTATATGTATTTTATATGTAAAATAATCAATTTAGTATTAAATTAAGGGGATAAACTAATGAAATATAATTAATATAAGTACTATTATGTTTTAATAAAAAAATATTTTAAAATGTAAGTAAAAATACTTTAAAAGTATTTAAAAATTAACTCGTCAATTAATTAATATTAATGTTAAAAATGAATAGTGCAGAAAAAAGTGTGATTAATTATATATAATATATAGAGTGTGTATATGCAGTCTATGAGTGTGTGTTTTTTGTAAACATTTTTTCTTTTCTAATTGCATTTTGGCTTCTATTCAAAAAAATTAATATTCATAAAATGAGTCATGTGGCAGTCTATAAGAGAGTCACCACATTTATTAAGGACTTTTAAGGGAATTTTATTTTTTTTTTTTATTATTTATGGTTCATTTCTGCAGGTTTAAAAGCACAACTTGCTATAGTGCTCTCTGAGTGCTTTATGATAAGCCATATCTACAAACACACAGCTTCCTCCCCCCCAAAAAAAGGACACCCATTCATGTAGCTAATGTTTTTCAAAACATCCATTAGAATAAAAAGATTTCCATTTAAATGCCTAAAAATGCATTGGTTTAGATACCTAACACAGGCATATTGCCACAGATAACGGGGTTAATCATGGCGAACAAAAATCAGCAACAGTTTGGACATTACAGTGTAGCAAATAGCTGCTGCAGTGCGACAGATTACAAGACCAAAGTAATTAAACCTCTCTTCTTCTTTGCCCTCTACCTCAATCAGTTTCTTTAAATATTAAGAAAATATTACACCTCAGTGTTAACATCATCTGTCAAACACACATGCACAAGGATCACACTACCTTGCTAAAGAGAATTAAGCATATATGAGTGTATTCAGTTTTTACTAAGACATGTAGGAATCTGCACACATTAAAATGCGTGTCTGAGAGAAAGGAACAGAGAATTTCTCATTAAACAACACCAGGCGTGACTAATGATATCAAAGGTCAGCTTAGATGTGTGTGTGTGTGAGAGAGAGAGAGAGAGAGAGAGGAGGGGGGCGTTTAGGAAGCCACACCACTTCAATCCACTCTTAGAAACACTTTTAAATAATATATATAATCAAATCAATCTCTCTCTCTCTCTCTCTTTCTCTCTCTCTCTCTCTCTCTCTCTCTCTCTCTCACACACACACACACACACACATGCACAGGTCTGAAGCAGAAGTGCCTGGCGAAGATGTGTGTTAAAATGTGAGTAGAGCACGATGTCCCTGCAAGACTGTTACCGAGCAACAGACCGGATCCCTGAACCCTTTCACCTATAAGAGGAGGAAAAGAGCGAGAGAGCGTGCACGAGAGAGAGAGAGAGAGAGAGAGAGAGAGAGCAGTATGCAAAAATTTTTACAGGATGACATATTGGTAGCAGAATATAACCACTGAAGTCACCACTGCAGTTTTACTGTTCTACTGCTTTTGTGTGTAATCTATTGCCCAATACACTTGTTGAATAAAGTTTAATCTGTTCATTAAAGCAGTCATTTCTATTCAGATTTTCTGACTATCTACTGTAGCAAGCCCACCTTTATATTAATTACTATGATATTTTATGTTGGCCTAGATAGCTTATGTTTTGCAATTACAGTATATAATTAGATAATGCAAAACAAAGTCTTTAACTTGTTGTCCAAAAATAATAGTATATATATATTTCACTGTGCCTTTATAAACCCAAGCTGATCATCAGGGGTAAGAGCTTGGATAACTCCCTATGTGCATATCCCAAACCCTAAGTCATGAATTTTCATAGTTCTGAACAACATGGAGCCCTGGGTTTTGTATTTCACACAACTAAAATTACATAGAAAAAGTAGCATTGTAATCACCAGGGGCAGCAACCATCACTAGGGGTCTTTGTTAATAGTACCCTGCTATTTCAACCCTGCTATGACTGTCCAGGTACCAATAGTGTGAACCGCTGTGAGTGTCATGTTTACAAGTAATGCTCATGAGTTCCTGATGCTTAAGACTGGTCAATAAGGATTCCTGAGATCATACAAAGAAGAACCATTGAGTGGACTCAAAAGGAAGACCTATTCTCTTCTGCATACCATTGGATAGTGGGATTATAAATCATTATCTTCCACAATTGCATACTATAATGCAAAGTATGTAAAGCTACAGTATAGTGCCATGCTTAGTTTAGACTATGTCAATGGTATGCACAAACAGCCCAAAACCATTTTTAAAAGGCCATAGTAGAATATAGTATCTCACTTGCTAGGTGGAAATTTGTAAATAAATAAATAAATATGAATTTACCTGTTCAGCACAAGAGTATTATTGAGGTCAGGCACTGATGCCGTGTGAGCAGCACAGGCAGTGGACAAGACAATCATGCTCAAATTTTATTTATTTATTTATTTTTTTCACAATTGCACAAAGCTTACACAATTCCAATGAAGAGAAATCTTAATGTTACTTTGTGGCAAGAGTTTGCAGAAGAACCACATATGGGTATGATAGACATGTCTCCACATACAGTACATTTGTCCATATGGACTCTTGATAAGCAATGCGAAGGAAGACCAAGGGCTATAAGGAAAGCTGTGATATACTGTACATGTGATGTGACGTGAGCCTCTAAGTTAAAAAGTCTGTCACTAGGGCAACAAGTTTTTTTTCTTGAATTCTAATTATCTCACTTTTAAACATGCAGTGTTTGGGTCAGATTCGATTTGAATCAGGATCTACAACTGCCATCCCTGCATTGGCATATTTATGGACTATTCGTGTGATCGAATGCAGGTGTGTGTGTGTGTGTGTGTGTGTGTGTGTGTACATTATACAGTGGTGTGAAAAACTATTTGCCCCTTCCTGATTTCTTATTCTTTTGCATGTTTGTCACACTTAAATGT
>JAOVVB010000023.1:10429755-10447998 GCA_028570985.1 Heterobranchus longifilis | reverse complement strand
TTGAACCAGGGATCTCCGGATGATAGGGCGAGCGCTTTACCACTGCGCCACTCGGAGGCATGGTTGGGATTTATTTTTACTTTATTTTAAAGGTAAAGTGTGGATTAATTTGTTTTATTTTTACTTGATATTTTGTTTTAATTTGTTTTGTTTGTCTTTATTTTTTTGGGCTGTGGAACGAATAATTTAAGTTTCCATTATTACTTATGGGGAAATTTTGATTTACGAGTGTTTTGAAATGTGAGCCCACCTCCGGAACGAATTATGTTTCCCAAGGTTCCACTGTACATGTTGTAGATCTATAATCCTAAATAAACTGTATGTTTTGTATGTACATATAGAGTGCAGCATGACATTTATGCAGTACAGCTCCACTGGAGCGATAACTGGGGAGTTTGCAGCGTTGGGGGAAATGTTGCACTGCCTAACTGGCCGCTGTCCTCAGGAGTATGAGCACTATGGCTGCTACTGTGGACAGCAGGGTAGTGGAATGCCTCAAGACCACCTTGACCGGTAAAACACACATACTATATACATTCACATCACATGACAACTTGAATTAAGGAATCATCCCAAAGTGATTTTTTCTTATGCCATATGTTTGTCTTTAGGTGCTGTTTCCTTCATCAGTGTTGTATGGAGCAGCTCACATTGCTGGGCTGTAGGAGAGACAGGAAACTCAACATCCACATCAATTGCCATAACAGCAAACCTCAATGTAAGTTGAGTAATTTTGTAGGCTCAAACCAAACACTTTAATAAAAACACCATCTCAATCCTGGGCAGGGCCTTTCTTTGCTCTCAGAATAATCTAAATTCTGCATGGCATCAATGACAAAATTTCCTTTGAGATCCTGGTCTCTCATTTTTAAATTGCACTTCATGCTGTGTTCTACCACATCCCAAAGGTGCTGACTCTTTTCATGAACCAGTTAGAGATGAGTTTTGCTGGCATGGCAACTTTTAGTCACATTTGTGACATGGTGCATCATCATGCCCATAGAAGATGGGTAAATTGTGGCCATAAATGGAAACAGGCTGCTGAATTCAAGTGATGCATGATAGCCTTTGAACCAGTCTGGCCATTCTAACAGTTGTGCATGAAAATCACAGGAGAGCAGCATTTATAGAAATACCCAAAGCAGACCATTTGGCACCACTTGGAATCACTTATGTCCTCTTCTGTCTTTCTCTGACTCAGGTCTGGGAGTAAGTGTGTGCGATCGACTGCAGTGTGTGTGTGATCGCACCACTGCTGAGTGCATGGCAGCATCTCATTTCAACCACTCGCTCAACTCCCAGTGTTCCGGTCCCCGGCCCCCCTGCGTGCCCAGACCACGCCCACCACCACCATCAACCACCGACACTGACTCCAGCCAGGAGAGCTCAGAAAGCACCAAACCAGATCTACAAACACTTACACTACCTCTTCAACGTCCATATGCACACAATAAACCAGGAGGCTCGTGGTTGCAAGAGGGAAAGGATGTAGGAAAACCAAAAGCAGATGAGGATAAAGAGGAAGAAGGAGAAGGCGAAGAAGAAGATGAAGAAATCTAAAAAGAGAAGTAATAAATAAATAAATAAATAACACCTAAAGTGTATAAATGGCTGCAATATGGTGTAGTGCACTACATACAGTAATCTAGAAGGATTATTCACACATCTGGACAACTGCTTCATTTGGACACCATCAGAGAGCATTAAAATGTTAGAGATTTTTTTTTAAAAACTGCAGGAATAGGTGCTGTTTTCTTTTCAACGTGTAAATGTATTCTAGTTCGTTGGCAGGTAGATAATGTTGAACAAGTTGATAAACTTAAGATTTCATATGATTAATCTTTTATCTAGTGTGATTTTTTTTTATTATCTAAAATTCAAACATAAATCAACATAAGACCTGCTATTTCAGGCAAATGTGACTGCATAAGGAATAGTATTCATCTTGTTAGAGTTATTTCTGCAGTCAACTAGTAAAAGAGAAACACTCAACAGAACTTACTGCAAGTTTGACATCCCTCTTAAAAAAAAAAAAGAGCCAACAAGAATCTTTTGCAAGGAAAGAGAATGATTGCTGATCATGAAAAACTGTAATGGGGAAAATTTTAATTGTGTATTCATTTTTAATATTTTCCTTTTCAAAATGACTGATAAGTTGTCACACAAACAATGATCACACTTAAGTTGCATTGCTTTAAATATAAAATCTTTATTGATATTGATCTTGTGCACAGAAAAATGGTTGAGCATCCAATGCCCAACCAATGCTAGACAGAAATTTGGCAAAGTTTATAGCATTTTTTATTATTATTATTACTAAATAAACATTTATACTGAAATGTATACAACATACAGTAGCTGGTGATTATGATTTTACATATTGAAGGCTGCATTGTTTATCACATCACTTGCGTGTATGTATACACACACATTCTTTCACACACATTCACAGAGGTCGGGATAATAAACATTCAAGATTTACCCAACAGGAAAAACAGTTGTCCAACAAACTGTTCAGTGATGTCCAGACCTCAGTGATACATGTAACGATATAAAAGTGCACATACAATCACAGCCTCAAAAAGACGATTTAAATCTAAGCGGCGATTCAAGTACCAGTAAAGTGAGTATGATAATACACTGTTGGCTCAACAGTCCAAGATAACAGCAATGTTCTTGCCACTGCAATTATAAGAATATGATTTCTTTACCCTTTCTTCCAACTGTCTAATGATTATACCAATATAAAAGACCAGCATGCAAGTGTGAGTCAACCTCTACACACCCACAGACACAACTATGTTATTACAGCACATAAAAATACACATTTCCTAATAAGACAAAATATATTGCACCAATTTTACAAAATAGCTCATTAGACTATAACATATGGATACAAACATCTGGGTATACTGTAAGTAAAGGTCTCCGTCTATTATCCCATTAAGCACAATGAAAGACTAATGCAGCATATTAGCCAAAAAATTTCATAGTTGTCATAAGCTCATTTGCTGTCTGGTCACCTTTTCCTGCAAAGAAAGACTGTTGGCTTTCAAAGACTGCCCAGGACAATGCATCACTTCATTTACTCAACTGGAAAGTCAGATCGAGGCACTCCTGCACTTTCACCTCATGACTTTTCCCTACATGAATCAAGTCATAACACCGCACATTTTACACACTTGGCCTTCCCATGTGTATAGTGGCTCTCATTACTGTGAATTATTACTTTGCATTTTCACATCTATCAAATCATACTAACTGAGAATGTCAAATGGTGAAATTTAGCATGAAAGGTAAAAATGCAGGAAATAAACCATTAAAATGATATGTGCTGTCAGGTTTCTTTTAAAGCTTGTGCTTTGCCTTGTTTGCATTTGAGGGAAAAAAATCAGTACAGAGATTATTTTGTATTAAATAAATACCTAAGCTAAGAAATGAACCAGTGAGAAACAGGAGCAGATGATGACAGATCATCAGGATAAATTATTAACTGGTGATGCTGAGTGGTTGGAACAGACAGGAGGGGAAATGAGGTCGCTGCTGAGAGTGTTACAGCCAACGTTTAAATTGTATCTTTATTGTATCACTTCGAGGCCATTCACAGTAAAACATTTATTCTTATGTATTTAATTATACAGTATCTACATTATTTAATTAAATTTAATATAAAGAAATGAGAAGTGGCTCAAGACTTTTGCACAGTAATGTACATACATTATAAGAATAATATATGACCTCCTGCACTACTGGAAAGCTTCCCGTTCTTCTCTTTAAATCAAGCAGAAGATAAAATGTAACATTTTTCATTACTGAACTATTATTTGCAATGTGACAAATTTGCTTGTATTTTTAAGTATATGGTAATATTCACACCTGACATTTAGCAAGTAATCAAGTGTGTGACCAAGGGTGTGTCACTAAGGTGAGTAAAGTAAAAGATCATCCAGAGGAATACAAGTTGTTGATTGATAGATTGATAAATAGGCACAAAATTAAACTGTGATCACTACAGTACACTGTGTGTGTGTGTGTGGGGGGGGGGTTCATTTTAATGTGTGTATAAAATAAGGAAAAACACAAAAATGCTCTGCAGAACCACAACACACAGAAGGCCAGTGAGTCACTACTCCATCATAAGCCATCTACAGAACCCACACCACTTTCTGTGAAGCCCATATTCACTCTTCATGCATCACTATCATTCTAGATGCAGGTTCAAAGTAATTACTAATTCTGTGTAAAATACATTTTTAAATATTTTTAGCACATCTTCAGTAAAATATTAGAATTAATTCTTAAATAGGATGGGTCTTCAAAGACTTTTGATTAAGCACAATAACAGAACAGAGTTATGAGAGTAAAACCTTTAGTTCTCTATATAACTCCCTGTTACACTGATGCATTTATCCCAGGAAAAAATTCCTTAAATGGCCCAAACATGTGGAAATGGCTTGGAGAGGGGTCAGGACTGTACATGGATGTGGGAATAAACTCTCCGCCAAGTTCTTGTAATAAGTATGAGGTTGGACTAGTAAAACATTGGTCTAAGTGCATTAGTGTAGCAGGGGAATATTTCTGGAGAAACAAAGGGAGTTTTTACCCTGCCAAATGTGTTCTCTTATTCTGCACCATCCATAATCCCTAATTCATAATTTGAACCCCGCCTTATACAAATATACCGAAGGAATGAGTTTTCTAAAAATGTGCAAGAATAAATGTATTACACACAGTTCCATTCTGCAAAATCTGAACCAGTGCATGTAAATATAAACTCTAGAAATATAAATATCTAAACTGTGTTCTTAATACTTCACAAAAGTTTTACAATTAATGTTTACTATATACAAAATACAATCATATAAACTGAAAGAATATCCTTTTTAACAATAACTTTAAGACCTGAGTGGTTTAACTCCTATAAAATTAAACAATTACTAGTTCATTAGTTAGATTATGATTCATTCATTATTATTTCATTAAACATGATGTTAAATGTCCAAACCAAGTTCAGTGTTTTTCCTTTAAAATGCTAAATAAGACAAAAATAAGGAAAACCCCTTGTCATGTTAACAAGAAAGTATAAACTCCTCTGTACAAGTATAAACTACACCTTAAGACTCTACCATGGAGGAGAACATATTTGTCACTACACTGGAGACGGCTAAATAAAGATTAGGCTTTGATGATTCAAGTTCTCTGAGCTATTTCTAGAAGGCATAACTTAGGAGAATGAGAACATGAATATAACCCCATTCATCAGCACCTCATGACAAACTAGATTTGAGAATTCAACAGCACTATGGTATAAAAGATTTAAGTTTAATAAAAAAAAAGTGTATGAATATGGGACTCACAGAACATTTTACCTGAAGACATGAACAAAAATTGGACTGATTCCAATTAATGTCGCACTGGGACTCCATGTCCCATAAAAAACCCTGTCCATTATCCTACGCAACAAAACACCACACCAACAAACCAACTGTTGAACTTACAGTCAAAGTTAAATTATTTTTCATGCAGATTTTTTTCACTCGTCTATTCTTTTCCTCAATCTGTCCAATTATGGGCAAGATCACAATGTCGATTGTTTCAAACATAATTCATTAGAATACGGTAAAATGTGTGATCACCTTCTGAACATACTTTGATGTTCGACTGCTAAACTCATTCTGAATCCTTTTGCATTCCGAATTCAGCCAACAGCTTTCCTGGCTAATTTTCAGTTTAGTTTGTATGAGAACAGCTTTCATAACACTGCTCATTTACACAGATGGCTCGTTTGTGAATCCATTGAACAAAACAGCAAGATTTAAGACGATCTCTATTAGATTACTCGGACATCACTGAAAGCATTAAATGTTTCCACAAATTCGGTTTAAATCTTCTAAAAAAAAAAAAAAAAAAAAAAGGCGCAATAACAGCAGTGGATTAAAGCCGTTGAGGCATACGTACATCTTTACAGCATAAGATTTCAGAGATTTACAGCATAGTATTTAAGCTTTTAACAGTCACATCTGAAGCTTTAACATTCTATTCTTATGTATTTGCTTAGCTAGAGGAATAAGAAGCTTGTTTTGTACTTAGAACTTTTTATCCTAATGTTTATATGTGTAAGTATTTCTATAAGAATATAGAAGAGTGTAATGTTCTAAAAGTTTAAAGCTAAAAGCTTACAGCATTTTTTTCTACAATCTGCAAAAATGTGCAAATAAATTAATGGTCCAAATGTATCGAAATGATTCTACACAAGCTCTGAATTTGATGAAAGCTCTAAATAGCAATTCCAAGTGTGTGTGTGTTTGGGGATTTGTAATTATTATAGTTTGTACTCTTCTTTGTGACTCTTAAGGGCATTCACCCAAAAAAGCAACTAATCCCCTTTCACTATGGAAAAAAATATACAATATACAGTACCTATAAAATAATATTGATGGATATATTTCAGAACATTTCAAACATTTACCCAGGCTATGTTTCATAGCTCTTATCAAGTGGGAGTGAAGAGCTGGCTCAGTGGTTTTACGAATTTGGGCAAATGAACAAATGCTGGAAGTTTTTCACTCCATGATATCAGTTCATATACACACACACTGATGAATCGGAGTTGCTCAAAGCAACTTGCGGTAAGAACAGGGATTGTGCTGAACATTTACCCCCGAGAGTCATGTTCTACTGAGGCTCAAACAGTCATACATTCAAAGAGAGGAGATTCCTGCATGCTAACATCGTGCCATACAGTCTCACAAGCACATTTCAGAGAAATAAGTCATGTAAACATTTTTTTTCAAGTCTGCGATTCAGAGAGACAAATGGATCTGGACCAATGCAGCTAATGCACACATACACACGCACACACGTCATAATACTCTATAAAATTAGTGTATAATGATAAAAATTACATAGCTGCGGAAAGTAACTGGGACAACAGGTTATTGCATTACAGGATGCAGATATCTGCAGTGCTCAGATCAGATTTCTTGGTCTGAATTTAGGCTTGGTTTGAACAAAGTGACACTAGTGCTTGGAATAAATTTTTTTTTTTTTTTTTGAGGGACAGGGTTAAATCTTACAGTGATGGTCTGCTTGAAGGTGAATGCTTAGCATGTAAAGGTGCATGGATGTAACTAAAATCAAGAGTGAGTGGCTTTGATCTTGTAAAGGTCAAAGGTGAGAAACTATGATACAGGTAAGTTTCTGGCTCAGTAGACACAGAGGTCAGGAAACTTCATCTCATAGACGGGCACAGACTGGTACTGGGCGTGGCCGGAAGTCACCGTCACTGTGCCGGAGGGGCTCGGGGGCGGGCTGTGGAGACACACAAACAGGGAGAAACACCAATCACATGCAAGTTTACAATCAGGGCACAACAAAGATGCAAGGATGACAATACAGATCATACAATACGAACATGGATTTCTTCATTCACTTGTTTTAGGACAGTACCGCTAGGCTAGGCTAAGGACTAGGCTAGGGACTTATATACAGTAGTGCACAGTCAACATAATCAAAGCCTCATCATAAAGATTTAAAAAATAACATTATTTTATAAAAATATTATTTATAAAGAGAGTCTTGAGTCGTTTGTAATAATCATTAATTTTTACACCATGGTTTCTATTTTTTTAAATATTATTTCTATTTTAACAGAGAGAAACTTTTGTGAAGAGAGGACGCACTTTTTATAGTTGTTCCACAACATTAAATCTAACAAAAGTGGGAAAAAAAATTATAACATAGCAACTAAAAATATCTTGATTATGGAAAATCTTTCTAATATTTTATCTAAATCAATTATGCGATAAATCGAGTGGATTTATTAATCCACTTTTTAGATGTTTTTTTAATTTACTTTAATACTTTCAATTTTCTCATTTTAGCGGATGTATTTTAATAATAATAATTATAATAATAATGCTTCTGTTTAAAAATAAATCTTGAACAATTATCGCATCACCTTGGGAAGGATTATTTTCCTATACCAGCATGGCCTATCATGTTTTGTTCCTTATACAACAGTCCTGTAATTTCCCTTGTGATTAATAAAGATTTATCTTATCGTATAACAGTCAGGAAGAAACATTTTAATTTGGTCAGAAAACTGCAACTGCAAAACAGGACCAACTCACCGTATGGTCAATTCAAAGATCTGAGCCAAACGATCATGCAGCATGTTGGCCTAAACACCATCAGAGAGAAAGAGATTGTGTTTATATAATTTACAGTGCTTTTAAAACAAGTAGTCTATACTTTAATTGTCATCCTTCAAGATTCTTTTATATAATTTCACTGTCGACCAGTTATGACTATAAACTTCCAACATATGTTTATTACTATAATCACTGACAACTTTCCAGGATTTATACAGCCACTAAGGGTTAACCACTGTACACTATCCGGCCAAAAAAAGGGTTGACATTTCAGAATGGCCAAATTATTGGGCTGCATCAAGAAAAGACTGAACAGATTTGAAATTACAGGAACTGGGTTTAGAAGCCTTTAACACATTATCAAAACCTGTAAGGACAGTGCTGAACAGTCAACTTTGTGGAAGAAATGTGGCAAACTTATCAGAAAAAGGGTTCATTTTGTATGATGCATAAAGATTGGAAATGGAAAAAGGTCAAGTGGTCCGACAACTTCAGACTGACCCTATTCCAGAGCGATGGGTGCATGAAAGAAAGAAGAGTATGGAGCAATACACTTGTCAGGCATAGTGGTCACTGTACAATACAAGCCTCTGGAGGCAGCGTTATGATCTGAGGTTGCTTCAAGTCTAAAATGAATGCACAGGCATAATGTATCCAAGTTGTTAAAGAGTGGTTCTGGGGGCATGAATCATTTTCACACACGAACTATCTACTACAATGTGTGATTTAATCAAAGTTAATTTTTTTATTATTTTTTTTAGCTGGGGAATAAATCACAAAGACTATTTTTCTCTCTAAGAAAGACTTTTTAAAAGTCAGGTCAATGCTGGTTGTGTTTACACAACCACAAATCCTTTCGTACCTTTGACTCGCAGTGGGCCGCAATCTCCTCAAATGGAGCTTTCTGGAACTTCTCCATCACCTGACGCCTCTTTTCTCTCTCCTGCTCCTCCAGACCGGTGGTGTCTAGAACAAAATGATGCACAATAGAAACATAATACACATTACATACTTTAAACTTAAGCTTAAATAAATGCAAACAAAGAGAGACAACAAGCTGATAAACTTCTTACCAATGGCCTTCTTCAGCGTCTCGTAGGTAATCTCCTCAGCTAACTGTGACTAGATAAAACACAGGTATATACGTTTTATTATGGTAGCACTTAAATTTACAATGATTGCATTCATATGATGTGAATATATAGTTAATAGTTCATATAAGTCCAGCCCTACATTCCTGATGACAGCTTTACAAATACTGAATTTGTTTATTTAATAGTTTAAATATACTCACTTCACCATTCTCTCTAAAAAACTGAGTTTTGGAGTGTCCCTAATCCGTTTAAATGTTTTCATTCTATGCTAACACACCCCACGATGTAACCAGGACAGATCATTTTTATCAGTATTGTAATAGATATATAATATTGTACAAAATATATGATGAATGTTATTTCTTAAAATTATTATAATTTCCTAAATTACCTGGTCAGGAAGGCTGTTGGACAGGATGTCCACCTGGAGAGAGATAGTGTCCACAAAACTCTTCCTCCGAGTCAATCGGTCTTCATCTGTGGATCAAAATGTCATTAAGATCATATCACATGAGAGGGAGTGCTGCTGTATTGAATATCAGCAGAAGGTATCACAGCTATGTTGATACAGTATCTGGTACAACAGCATGACCTTGAGTGAGACATTGCTTTTACAACAATTTCACAAACATCATTTATCATCAACAGATTAATATTTGGTTCTTTATTTAACCACTTATTTTGCTTCATCAAAACAAATCTTTCCACGACTGTGTTATCCCGACTGCTGGAGCTGGTGACTTACAGGGGTCAGGGGTGAAAGTAGTTTTAAAATCTTACTGGTACTATGAAGACAAAACATATATATCCCATGAGAACATAAGAATATCCCATGAAGGTGATGTACAGTTACTTACAAGAATTACTTTATTTTCCACTGTTCTACTTGAGAATATCGGAACAGGTTAAATCCCAAACAGCGTAAAATGGAAAGCTAGTGCACTAGCGTGTACAATCTTGTTCCACACACCAAGTATTAAGGCTTACAAAGGGATTTGGGATTCAGCCTTGCATTAGTAGTTTTATAGTTAGATGCGAATAGAACAACAAGGACGACTCAGAGGAAATATAGAAACAACAAAGTGTTGTTTAAGATGACATGGGGGCTGATAAAAGCAAGAAAGACTGTCATCTTTTGTAGCATTTAAAACAATTTATAATCTGTTCAACATTATATTGTCTTATTTTATTTACAATATTACATTAAAATTAACAAAATGTGCAGAAAGAACCAAACTAATCAGTGAATCATAAAACATCCAGAAAACAAAATGAAAACTATCATCTGGAAATCTTAAATTTTATTCCAGGTTGATGTTTCAGACATCTGGCATCGTGAGGCTCGTATGTAGGTTGGTCATGCTCTCTCATCACGGGCAATCACGGGCATAACCTCAAACCAGGGGTGGATAGCACTTTTCTCTGAGCGTGTTATGTAGCTCCCTAATGATGTATGGGTGGCAGTTTGAAAAGATATGGTTGGCAGTTTCACTTGGTTTAGAGGAAGCATGTCAGCCTACGTCCTCCCTAGTAGGTAGCTGTTGCTGATGGGGGGAGTGCCCTAACAAGATGGGTGGGTATTGAATATGACTAAATTAGAGTAAGAGAAATTTGAGAAAAGTCCCACATCAAAAATAAAACAAAAAAAAACCCTGAAAGACAATTCTGCAGATGTTTCACAATAATAGTACAATATGGATTTATATATAAATATATATATATATATATATAAAAACTCACCAGTTCATCAATCCAAGTTAGAGCGCCATATGGATATCAGGACATCATATTTAAAGGACGTCAGATTTAAAAAGCTTATTACTGTATATAGCACATTACTCTACAATATGTTTTTCCTTATATTTTAGTGTAAAGCATCAACAATGGACACTACTCAGTTTCACTACAGAAACAGGAAGTTGAGATCAGGGAGACTTCCGCTTTAGACTGTGCAAGTTACTGCACTACAGAAGCGTATAAATTCTACATGCACACATACTACCTCTCTCGCTATAGTCCTACATGTACCTCTGGATGCTTCTTTGCATCTGTTCAGAATCTTCCCTACTGTATACAGCACTATGATACACACACACACAAATAAATAAATAAAATTAAGATTTGTAATAGTCTGTGATGTTACAGCGGTAAATGTATATTTATTTAGACAAAGAACAATAAAAAAAAAGCCAAATAATTCTCACAAATCATACTTTCCTAAATACCATTAGCAGTAAATTGCTGTTACTGTGGCACCAGAGTTACATTTTTCCCCTGTTAAACCCTTTAAGCATGACACGGCTATAATAATCTTACCCTTATACTATCAACTACTAAACAAAGCTATTTACTTAGATTACTGAACAAACAGCATAATCACCACAGCGCTGTAAGTTACACGGTAGGCCTCCATGGATCAGACTTGTTTGTTCAGCACATCACATGGATGCTTGATCAGATTGAAATCTCTTTGCCTACTAAGCCCCATACACAGCAGGGTGTGATGCACTGGGTGTTCCAGTGCTTTTCTCATGGGCAACATTGACTTTTTCAGCAAGTTGTGCGGCACTGAATATTCTGTGGGATTGCACCATACAAGCTAGCCTTTGCTCCGCCCAGGCATACAGTATGTGAGCCTTGGGTGCCTACGATAATGTCCCCAGTTTACTGGTATATAATTGATAATCAGTGTTAATGTTATGACTGATCAAGGTAGGTGTAAGGGTGTAAGTGTCTATGTGTACCTGTAACTTGTGGTATGTATGGCACGGAAAGTCTTTCTGCATTGTATCCTGGTCCCGAAAGGGCATCAGCGAGGTCAGCTGTCTGAAAATATATGCCACTATCCTCAGGGTCCAGAGCCACAGGTAGACTGAAACAAAAATTATGTATGAACTGACATGAAAGGCATACACAAGCATTTCCAGAAAAATAAAAGACGGCTATACTTTTCAGTTTGAGGCACAGATACTTTTGGAAACTACAATGTTTAGGCCATGTGACCTGTAGAAACACTGCAAAACACTGCAAGGGAAAAATAGAGGGGCAGAAAGCACCTTCAGCCACCACTGTCAGCATGAATGTGTGAATTGTGGCTTAATCAACCTCAGTGTGAAATGTTATAATTTTGTTTGCACATGCCCACAAGATTTTTCAGACTTCAGCGCAAACTTTTTAAACCACCGCGGCCCTGACCAGACCAGTGCACCATGCAGCAACTCAGGTTCATATTATTGAATGTGTTCTTTCTCCCACAAGCTTTATCTGACAGCTGACTCCATAACTCTGCTCACCCACATGAAAGTGAAAACTCTCAGCTTGTGTGACTTTTTTGTCTTGATGGTAGTCACGATCACATGCCCTGAAAACCTTTCCGACAAGTTTTTTTTTTTTGGAAAACAAACTAACCAAGAACAGTAATACATTTGCTGAAACATCCCAAATGCATACTTACACACATTTCTCTCGAAACACATGTTCAGGTAGCAAGTAGGGAGCATCCATATTCCTCAACTCAATTACCTACAAGGAAAGACGTAATAATTAAACACAATAATTAAAAATGTTCAGTAAAAAATAGAGAAATTACTAACTCATGGGGACCATTTTTTAAATAGTCTCTCGAAAATGAGGCAAAAACAAGGGGCAACCTCTGTTTATGAAAAATGAAGGCCTTGCGGAAGTGCCAAAATGTGCAGTTCCCTTAATGTCTACTGGGGCTGGCTCCAAAAGTTTGCAGCATGGTACAAAAAGTTGTTCTTATTTATTATAAGTGTTAATTGTATGGGGTTAATTTTTACATAACTCATCAGTTAAATTTTATTAAGCCAAAAAATTGCATAATTGGGGCCAATTTGAGTCACATGCTTGTGTGACTTTTAAAAACTGCTGTGTGGCATGCATCACTTTACCTACAGTAAGCAGCTAACTGGAATCTTTGTAGTTTAACTTACTACAAGAAATGTTGACGTTGACACGGGACAACGTGTATAGTAGATGACGCAGTTCAACATTAGCATATAGATTAACATTGGCCATCTTAACATTTTAAAGATAAAGTTAAGCTAGCTAGCTTGTGGTAATTGTAGTAAAACGTTATGTTCCAACCAACAGCTGGGCACTGTTCGTTCCACCCATATGACCATTTATGTATTAGCCGCCATTTAGGTGGCGTGAGCTCCAGGCAAGATGGTGATGACCAGCGCTCCCACAGTTGACCTTCAAAGTTTCTTAGAAAACCTACATGTGAAGGTTTCATCTAGTTATTTTAACACACTCTATGGGTAAAACTAATATGATCCCTACAATTTAAAAAAAAAAAAAAAAAAAACACTCTTCACTTGAAATTGACTTAAAAAAATTTTTTTTTAATAATTGTGCATACAGCTCTCATTTAACAACAATAAAAAAATGTCCTAAATGGTTTCTTAAGAGTTACATTTATAAGTCGAAAACAGTAAAATTCAAATGCATCTATTCATATTACATAAGGAAAATGCAAGTAATGAATCTTGTAGTCACCCTGCATATTCAATTCAATTTTATTTGTATAGTGCTTTTAACAATTTTCAATTAACTTTGTCGCAAATCAGCTTCACACAATCAATGAAAATTATGGAAATTTGTATGAAATGTGAAAAATGTGTATGAATCTAAATGATCAGATTATCCCTGATGAGCAAGCTGAGGGCGATGGTAAAGACGGTAAAAACTGTAAGGCGGAAAAACTGCCTGAAATGGCAAGAGGAAATTCATGCATTTCACTACTCATTATCTCATTATATATAGTACTGTATGTAAGTATTGTTTTAAAAAGAATCCACAAACGTTGATTCTGGCATTCTGTTAGTGCCATGGAGAGCAACAAATAATATTTTTTCTAACAGCAGAAGGAATTGTATTTAATTATTCAGTTTTTTACATTTTGTAAACATGCAGCTGTCTTATAAAAGCTGTCTTTCTTTTAAAAAAAACAAATTTAATCAACATTATTAAATGCACATCTGATGATAGCTGCATGTTTACAAAAGAAAAAAAAAGAAAAAGAACAGAAAATTTTTTGTCTACTGTTATAAATGCTACAACCATACAGTTAATTTCATGATGTCAGAAAAGACAACAGTTGTTTGGGGTCCTGCTTCACACGTGACTGTTGTGTATACAGTAGGTGTTGCAGAACTGAATAAGGGTAATGGTTAGAGCCATTGCCACAACAATATTACTAAATGACGCTGGGGAAATATCTGCTATATATTCAAGTTTCTCTCAGAAATGTACCTTTAGCCAAAAACCATATGGTTGAAAGGAATTGTTTCTACACCTCATTTTCCTCTCTAACTTAAACCATAGCAAATTGCTAAAAGCGCTATACAAATAAAATTGAATTGAATTGAATTAAAAAAATAAAAAATAAATAAAAAAGATCCACTCTTTGCAACACTCACTACTTGCTAAGATTATGTTTTTGGATTTATTGTACAACTGGAGTACCAAATTAGTATAAAAAAAGGAAGAACATGCATAGTTGTGTGTGTGTATGTGTGTGTGTGTGTGTGTGTGTGTGTGTGTGTATACCTTGCTGACATGCTGGCAGAAGGCAGGGTTTGCAATCATTTGGCTAAGGAAGTTTAGGTAGGCTGCAATCAGTGCCATAATACCACAGCGAATAAACATTGGCATGCTCTCCTCATTATCTAGAGCCAAATCCTGTAACCAGTCATACAAGCAGTTAACCCAATATAGACAGGAAATCATTTAAGTACACAAGGTACCGAACTGATTACTCTGTGTGGGTGTGTGTGTGTATACCTGCAGAGCGAGGGAAAGGCGTATAAGGTCTATGATCACATCCTCATTAGCTAGCTCTATAGTGAGCAGAGCAAGTGCAGTGAAGAGAAGCTCAAAATTCTTCTGCATGTTGTCCTCCTCCTTACAGCCCAGATAGATATGCCTATACAATTGCTGCCCATGCTACAGAGACAGAGAGAGGAGAAGTGCAGACACAGAGACAAAGATTAACTTCTGAGCTGATTTGTACCTATTTGTTGTCAGAAATAAAGAATCTGGACCTGTATGATGATGTAGCTCCTTGTTTATGCTTAATCAGAAGTATTACTGAGACAAAAAGTTGAAAAGCTTGGAACATTGAGCTTTTCAGAACAGTAGGTTCTTTTTGCATCCAATTTGCATTCAACAAGGAAGGTTGGGAATTAAACAGGGAATAGTCATAGAATACAAAAGAGACAGATTTGAGGATAGTCACTTTTCAGTTTTACCTTATGTATAGACGATATTTTTGAAACATTCCATCTTAGCTTTAACATAAGCGTACGAATGGTCACTGTTATTGGCATAGTGACACGGCTCCAGGGTCAGGGGTTCAATCCTAAGGTTGAGTTACTGCCTATTTGTCTTTTCACATATTCTTTCTGTCTCCACGGTTCTCCAGTTACTCCACAACTCCCCGAAAACAATCCGCTAAGCAAACTGGTGACTCTGGAGCGAAGTGTGAATAAGCATGTGAATGTGTGTGCAAAGTCTCTTGTGGTGTACTCGCAACTCATCCAGGGCGTATTACTGCCTCTAACACACTGTATGTACTGTTGAGAGTTGCAGCAAGGTAATTGCACAGAACACAAAAATATAGCTTTTATTTGATTACATTGTGTGTCTGAATAAAATCTAGGACATTTGGTTTTCAGCAGTCAAACTGATTCAATAATGCCAATGTTCCCAATGTCATTTCACTTAAATTGGCAGGGGCAATTCACCGTTGTACTACTTAACTTTTTGTAAGGTCCTTATCATGCTCTTGGTCACAGAGCACCTGTAAGATATGCAGGGAATACTGGGTGAGAGTCAGGCGTATACCCACCTTGAGTATGAGCTCAAGCCAGACACTCAATTAAGGGTTATTTATCTTAGGCCACTTTCACACTAGGCATAACTCAGTTGTACTGTTCCCAGGAACAGTTACTCCCCCGCTCCCCTACTGGCCAGCATTCACTTTATTATTTTTCTTCATACCTGGGTGCACCACATATTTTCATCCTCTAATACACCAGGTGGGAGTAAACACCTAGTTGGTTTGTGAGCCGCCATTAAAAACAAAGAAAAGAACAGAATGAGGAAGTCAATGTGAAGAGTGTGCTTTCCTACTTTATTATCTGTAACTGTGTAAGGCAGAGGAGGAGATTGGTAGAGATTTCAGAGGAGACACATTGTACACTGATGACTTCGCATCCAATTCCATTTTTAGGTATGACTGATTCGATCACATACTGATTCGATCCGCGTCCGAGTTTGCTGTGGCGTTCTCGAGACCGCCTTCTCCAGCAGACTTGGGCACGTTTTCCGATCACGTTCTCACTGACCAAAATGAACCGGATTTTGGGGTCAAGTGTGCTCGGAAACAATCGCAGATACCTAATGTACTGTAAAAAACACACTTAGAAAATTCAATTACTGGCATGTTGTTTGCAAGGTGGCAGGAAAAACTGAGAACCCCTAGGAAACCCACACAGACAAAAAGACAACATGGAGAGAAACACACTGTCATTCATCCAAGCTCAGGACTGTAAACAGGGTACCGGAGCTGTGAGGCAGCAATGTTGCCCTCTACACCACTGCACTGGACTTAATAATGTAGCTGATATATAATTACTGATAATTAAAGAAACATTTTATGGTCAGAATCGATGTGTTTTCAGCACATAGGCAAAGATCCAAGTACAGTACATTTAGACTTCACTTTGTGATAAACTGTATGGAGTAGAGTATGATACTTGTCTGATAGTATGGTGGAATTTGGACAGGGCTAATGTACCAAATGTGTTTCTAATGGATTTGGCAGTTCCAACTAATTCAGTTAGCTTCTCTTTTTCCTAGATTTGTCTCAGCTGATTGGGTCAGGGAAAACATTTCAAAGCTGAACACAGGAAAGGAAACAGAACCTGATGGAATTTGCTGAATACTTCTTTAAGATAGAATAGCTTCACACTATGTACAATACAACATGTATTGTTATAGAGATTTTAACCACTTCGAATATCAAAGCATTGTTACTGAAACATTAGCAGTTTGTCACCTTTCTAACTAAAGGAAAGAACATATTAGATCAGTGTTATAGCAATATGAAACATCTACTGTAGTCTCCAAACATAACTTAAGGAAATTGACTATTTAGCATTCCTGCTACAAACCATCTCCATCAAGGGACTGAAAGCTGAACTGGTCACCGTGAAAGTACATTCTTGCAGGACTGCTTTAAACCACTGACATGGACATATTTAAGGAAGCTGACACACAAATACACAGAAACAGTTAGCAACTATATCATTTGGTGCACCTCTGCATTATTGCACCTCCTATATTAAGACATTTGTGTATCCCTGAAACTAAAGCAGTGGTTCACACCGGATATACACAGCAAAATCTGGGAATAGAATGCTGCAGGCAGATCAGGAGATGAACTACAGTACACAATGGACCGATAAAGTCTGCAGAAATCTATCAAAGGAGCCAAATGTGCCCACACACAAAAACTGGAAACGTTTTGCCTTGGCAACAATACCCACATGTGGCACAGAATTCAAGCTACTGTTTGACCAACTACAAATATCACTAACCCTTGTACTGTAACCCAAGCTCTCACCTAACAAAAGAGCTTAACATGTTCTATGCCCGGTTTGACTCCCAGAACCACGAAACCACTAGACCCCAAAGTCCTGTGATCACCCTTGCAGGTGGTAATTCCACGGTCGTCTGAACTTTACAGCTAGTTAACCCCTACAACTCAGGAGAGCCCGAAGAAGTGTCATTCAGAGTTCTGAACACTTGCGCTATTTAGCTGGCAGAAGTTTTTGTTCAGGCGGAGGAATAACCTAAAAGCCCCAGCATCAGCAAAAACAGATCCAGACTCACCGACATAATTTTTCCAGCTGCCATTAGACTGGATGCTAAAGACATACCCCAGTACCCCCCCCCCCCCCCCGCAA
>JAOVVB010000023.1:10369285-10380129 GCA_028570985.1 Heterobranchus longifilis | reverse complement strand
GTGTGTGTGTGTGTGTGTGTGTGTGTGTGTGTGTGTGTGTGTGTGTGTACATGAACAATGTTGAAAATTATTTCGTAGTGAGAAGATGAGATAATGAGAAAATTATAAATATCTTGTTATTCTTAAAATTATTACGGAAATACATCAGTGATCCAAAAGATGAGAGAGAGCGAGAGAGAGAGAGAGACCAATCCTACATGGCTTTTGGTGTAGCAGGTGCTGGGACATGTCTGGGCACGCGTATCCACTGTCTTGTAGTATGTTTATCTGTGTACCTGTTGCTCTTAGTGTAAGATGTAATTGTTTCAGTAGGTAATGGTTGCAGCTGGTTGCCAAATAATCCCTGAAGAAAACGCATGCTGTTTTCAAACTCGGGTGTATTTTTAGGAGATCTCTTGAGGTACATGGCTCAATGCGTTCCATATGGGGCATGATCAAGCTAACCGGCTCAATAGCTACACAAAATATAATTCGAATGTGCTACATGTAGCAATGCGGCACAAAAAAAATCAGTTTGTTTTAATAACTCGCATCCACTCGTGTCTTTTTCCATCAAATTAATACAAAATAAATGTTTTTTCTTTTTATATTCTTTTTTTGTAAGTATACAGCAGAAAAAACACATCAATTAACATCATCTGCAACGTGTCTGATAGCGAAATATGATATTAATCAGAGACAGTGATAAAAATGAGACAGTCTATATAAATACATTATGACCTTTAAATTAAAACAGCACTTTATTATGTGTAGAATACAAATTGACATAAATTAACCTACTCTCAAGGTCAAAAATTCTCATGTCATTAAATGCTCATTAACTCTAACACCTTGCCATTTAAGGTTGCCATGGTTTTCTTCATATTTTTTTGCTGTTTCTATTTTACAGATAAATGAATGCTATACTATGGAGTGGAGCAAAACGTGATATGGACATTATCAATTCTCCAGAGCAAGATTGACAATGTCCACATCATAATAAGGTCCAAAATCATGTGTGCAACATGGTAGCCTACTTAACAGCCAACTCATGGCAAAAGCTTTTATGAAACCTTAGGTTTGGACAAGGTTTTATTTAAACTGGAGTTTAAATCTGTGACACAATCTCTAAAAACTACCGTATATGTATTTATATCATCGTGAGCAGAAAGGGGGTTTAGTGTTTAGCACTGTCGTCTCGCTCCTCCATGGGGTTTGGGGGTTTGAATATCAACTCTGGACTGTGTGTAGAGTCTGCATGTGTGTAGAGTCTGCATGTTCTCTCCATGCTTGGTTGGTTTCCTCTGGGTTCTTCGGTTTCATCTTACAGACCAAAGACATACAATGCAGGCTGATCTGGTGTGTGAGTGTGTATGTGTTGCTTGTGCCCTGTGATAGGTTGGCACCTTACCCAGGGTGTCTTGTGCCCTAAGGTTCCAGGGATAGGCTCTAGGCAACTCGTGTCCCTGCACAATAAAGCAGCATAGATAATGGATGGATGAATTGATATATAATTGGCAGCAGTATAATTTATTATTATTTTTATTTGTATTTATTTATTTATTTATTTATTTATTTATTTACGTTTAGCTTGTTTTTTTCTTTATTTGCTTGATCTTGTGCATGACCTGCCCTATAATTCTTTAGTTTAGCTCACTTTCAATAGATGGTCATTTCAAATGCTCCACCTCTCTTTTGGGACTCTGTCCAAAGTCCAGAAATAATAACAGGAAGGCTTTCCCGTGGTTGGTTTAAAAAAAAAAAAAGGACTCTGTCTCCTGCTGTAGTCTTCATTTTTCTAGATACTGATAAAGGTATTATTCTTGCCTCAATGAGATTCACACAGATGTGGCAGATCAGAATAGAGCAAAAGTTCCCTCGGGTGCCCTATGGGGTTTCTGTTGCAGTTTATAATGACTGTGAATTTTAACTGTGCCATTGTAATGTGGATGAAATAGCAGCAATACGATCAAAGTGTCTTATTCTCCTGCTACATTCTGCACTTAGTGGAGCTTGTTTATTTGATGTACTTAGTGGAACAGGAAACAGCAAACGTTAACAGTAGCACAGCTGTATGTCTGAGCTGGAAAAAGGCTGCCACACTTAATGTCACCCATATGAGCTTCAAATGTGAGACTGTTGAGTCAATATAAAAAGATTTTCCTTTTTTTTTTTATTCAAGCAAATAAGAACAAATCATTCTGTAAGTATAAATAACAGTTGATGCTGCAACATCAGCTGACCTGTTGTATGACATCATTTGTTGTAATTCACGAACAGGCCATGACAGATCCACTTGACTGAGGTCTTGATTCACAGAAACCTAAAAGCAATTTGATGCTCACCACCTTTTTTCTTGCATAATGGCATTTTGTGGTTGGAACATTTCTATAGGATTTTCTGCCTTAGTTTTTGATGCCGAATTTGGTCTTTAGTGAGACTACTTCTTATTCTTCTTAAGACTTCCTCTCAAATTAAAAGCATGAGTTAGTTAAAATAAGATGCAATTAAAGATCTGGTTTCAATCTCCACTAGAAAACAAGCATCATGTGTGAGTTATACAACTATCACTGTGACAAAAGATGTAGTTTTGAAATGTAGAGTGTGGATTAGTTGTGTGGCCTTGATGGCTGTGAAATTCCCAGCCTGAAACCTTTTCCACTTTTACAGCTTTTACTCTGCTCAATTTAACAGTACATTGAACTCCTTGCCCATTTAGAGGGGAAAAGGAAAATGAGAGATCATGATTAAAGCTGTGTCTCAATTTGGAGGCTGCATCCTTTGAAGGATGTGGTCCACGTGGTGTTCACAAGCCTGTGGCCGTTACTGTCTGCGTAGACTGCGAAGGCCAAACCAAAATGAGACGGTCGGGTCTTTGCAGGACTTCCTATTTTCGTCACCAGTTGTTTCCAGCCTTTCCATCATGTCAGTGTAATATACAGTGTAAGTTATCTATAAAATCACAATGATAATGAAAAAAAGGTTGGATGCCAAAGGTTAATCTCATGTAAAAACACTTTTTTAGATTTCATGCTACCTGAGATTTAATTTCATCTAAATCCCAGTGTTTTTTTTTAAACATTTAATCATTATATATTATATTTTTTAAAATACATTTATTTTTAAAATCCTTGGGTCCTGTGTATTTCATCATCTCGGTCTCTTCAAAAGTATTGGGATAGGTCAGGCCTATCCCAGTCAGTGGAAAGAAGGTCTCATTTCTATTTGAAGGAGCCTTCAAAATGGGACAGGCTTAGCTGTGATGCTATGATGTATTTGGTCATTAAAAACATTAATTGAAAGATACAGCCCTGGAATTGAGACACACTGTATATGTGGAGTAACAGTGCTCAGGTATTATATAGTTATTAACCCACTAGTTTGTTTCCAAAAACCTCTGTCCTAGGCCAGACCCACGAAACAGAAGTTACACCGGATTTAATACCTATCAAGCCGAGCCTGTAGGAAACAGGAAGTCAAGCATGACACCTTCAAAAACAGATTAAATAATTAATGATATGCACCGTTACAAAAAAAGGGCTTTTTTGTTTCTACACATTTGAATGATTAACGTGTAGCTTTTCTGCAATTATGCAGTTGTTAATTTATTTTATGGTGTTGGCCGTTTTTAAAATTTTTATTAAAAACTGGCCCTGGGTTGTTTAAAGTAAGTGGTGATCAGCAGTAATCAGAAGACAATGAGGTAGTATCAGATTTTGACTGGAGATTATGTGATGAAGTTCTGGGCATTTAGATGGTGACATTGAGTGGAAAGTTACAGTATAAGTCATGCGTTTAAATGACTCAGGGAGTTTGTGGCAAAATCACCCCAAGGGAGGAAACGAGACAATTCCTCTGGGGAGTTATTCCCAAATGTGAGGCGGATTTAACCAATTTGCCTGTTACCTTGGGGATAATAACCAGACATTAAACTAACAGATGCTTTGATTAAGATTAAGATTATGATTCAATTATTTGTCACATGTACTGTATAGTATAGTAAATCATTTTTCTATAAACATTTCCTAGTTAGAAAGCTGGGGTCAGAGCACAAGGTCAGCTCTCCTGGAGCAGATAGGGTTAAGGACCTTTCTCATAGGCTCAACAGTAGCAGCTTGGCTGTGCTGGGACTTGAACCCCTGACCTTCAGCATGTTTTTTTTAGTTTTACCGTATTCTTCTTATTTGTTGTGGCCTTCAGTCTACCACAGCAATGGATGACGTTATGTTGTTGTTGTTGGTCTTTCGGCTGCTCCTGTCAAGGGACCGATCCACATACAACTCGGCACAGGTTTTCTGCTGGATGCTCTTCCTGCTGCAAGCCTTGGGACTGGCACTTAAGATGCCCTCCATCTACTGGCGGGGTTTGGGCATTGGGAATTAAAGCTGGGTGACAAAAAGCCTACAACTGAGCCATCAGTGGCCTCACTGAATGAGGTCTCACCTCATAATGTGTTCAAATACAGTAGTAATGTTGTTTTAAATGGTATAATTTAAGCCAGGAAGTGAAATAAACTAGAGGAAGGTTTATAGCAATATGAGGGTTTATAGCAATATGAAACCATGGGCGATGTCTGTTTGGTAAGGGAGTTAAAAAATACTGAATGAATTTTAATGGGGTTTGCACAGGTGTATTTGCCCAAGCTTGAGGTAACATATAGGTTTTAGTTCATCGCAATAAGCCCGCGGGAAGAGAAGATATGCTCCTTTGAAATTTAAATGGAAAATGCCCTTATACCATACAAAATTGACCTTGAAAAGTTCTTGAGTTTATCTCAAAATTCAGCAGATGGTGCTGTAATTTTTTTTAGTACAAGCTTATGAGTGTGCAATTGAAATCTTCTTAATAAATGCGATCTAACACCTTCATTCCACGCACTTCATGGTAACATGTAAAAATTTTAGTTCTTTCCAAAATTTAACAGATGGCGTTGTACATTTTTAAAGCATGCTTATGAGTGTGCGATTAAATTCCATGCAAACGAGAAAAAATCCCATGATTTGCGAGGCATCACATAAATTGAATGGGACATACTGTAGCTCCTGGCAGTAGCAGGGTCATCTTGCAGAGATCTTGCTGTCAATATCCCAGGTTATGTGCTGTTTTAAGGTATTATGGTTCTTGCAGCTGGTACAGAGAATGAATGGCTCCCATCAGCCAATGTCATAATGTTTCCAATCCTAACTTTACCACTAGCAGCTTTCTTGTCTTTCCTTGTGGTGCATCTTAGCAGTTGCCAGATATTAGGATAGTATTACCCTAGACTCAATGCAGAGGCATCAGCCTTGACAATGAATAGTAAACTTAGATCATGGCTTTTGTAGAATTGACCCGAAGGTGAAGGGTTTCTTTAGAGTGTTAAATGTGCAATTTGTTTGGTTTTCAGAGTCATTTATTTGATCCCTCTTCAGTGATATAAGTGGAGTTGTAATGAGGCTGACATTTCAGGTGAACTTTTGGTAGAAACCCTAAGACTCTCTGTCAGTCTTTGATGCTTTGGGAAGTGAGTCACTCTGCTACTGCCTGAACATTGACTTTTTCTGTGATTACCCTCTTTACTTATAATGTAACCCAGAAAGGTAATTTGGTTCTTGCAGAATTAAATTATTATTATTATAATTTTTTTATTGGTTCGGAATCCTATTCAGAATCCTGTTTGCATATTTACACATTTTATGTTTAAATGGAATTTCAGGGACAACAGTAAATGCACCGGATAACTTCTATGGATTCTATGATGTTGCCTTGACCCGAAGAGAGCAACAATTTTTCTGCTGTGTTCATGTTAAAAAGCCGAAAGTGCAGCTTTTATGTTTTATTAAAACCAAAGTACAATACAAGCTACATTATGTAATTAAGTGAAGTAAATAAATAAAATCCAATGAATAAAGGAAATAAAATGTAAGGGGCATATTTAGATTAATACAATTCAGGTCAAAATTATGATTTAGATAAAAGTATTCAACCATTCAAAGAAAGGTTCCGTAACAATCATGAGTTGAGTCTGTTTAAGCAGCATTTCCTCATGAATATTCATACCAGGCCAAAAGTCATGCCACTGTGCAGCTGAAATGATACCAGTGGGGCATAAAGCTGCACAGAGGAGGACAAAAAAAAATTCACGTCGCACACGCAACATCAGAGATCTGCTCCCGGTGGAAATCCGGGGTAAGTCAGAAAAACTGAAGCAGGCTATAAGCAAAACACTACTCACGTGTGCAAAAAGGTGAATGGAATCAAAAGTCAAGAGACAAGGATTGGTTTCGGGACTTGTGTGGCAGTCTTGTGTGGGTAAGTTTGAGGGATGAGTGTTATTGGATGAAACAGAAGTTACTTGTGATAAAGCACAATGCAATGAAGGGACATCTGTTAAACCTAATTCACAGGATCTGCAAAATATGTAATAAGAGAAACATCAAAACACAGGAAGCACACAGGAATTGACAAACAGTTCCTGCTTTATTAGACACACACGTCTCACTGTCCTTTCAAGGTCTTCCATTTACATACACATTATTAATGCAGTTAATTAATACTGCCACATGGCTTTTAGTTTTTTTTTTGCTGTAAGAATGCAGCTTTACATTTACTTGTTATTTGATAATCACAACACATACAACCATGCATACACTAAAACACACAGAGGGACATGGATATTCTTAGTGCTAGAAAGAGTGAGATGTTATATATGTGTATAAGATATAAAATTTCTCTCTCTCTCTCTCTCTCTCTCTCTCCGTAGCTCTGTGCCCAGGTGTTGTTGTTCCTGTGTATGAACACTGCAGGTGTGTTTATCAGTTACCTGGCAGACCGTGCTCAACGGCAAGCCTTTCTGGAGACACGCAGGTGCATTGAAGCTCGCCTCCGGCTGGAGACTGAGAATCAAAGACAGGTTAGTTTGTCTGTGTGCTCGTGTGTTTAAATAGACTGGAAAGCATCCTGAGAGATAATTGTTCAAGTGACCCATTAGACCAGCAAATCACTCTGTGTAAGTGTCTATTGATGATTGTTATGAAAGAAGTAATATTATCATACCAGCACACCCTTGAGAAAAAGAAAACACTGCGCCCCCCTCCATACACACACACAAACACACACACACACACGAACACACACACATGCACACATATACACACACACAGTGATTGCATCATGGGTCCCACTTGACTGGCAAATGGAACTCCATTCAACAAATCACCTGAGAGCTTAGCAAGACAGATGGAGGGGAAGAGAGCGAGAGGGGGGACATTCTAAGATAAGGAAGGTAAATATTCCCTAAGGAGTCTGAGTACCTTTTTCTTTTCGTTTGACTTTCTCATGAGATTACTTCTCTCATCTTTAAATCAATTAGTTTTTCTCCCTCCTCCCATGGGCCAGGAATTCCTAGAAGAGGAAGGATTGTGTGTGTGTGTGTGTGTGTGTGTGTGTGTGTGTGTGTGTGTGCATGCTCTTTAGTTTGTTTGTTTAAGCAATGTGATTGTGGTGTGTTTGTGTGTTGTGTGTGTTCTGGGGAAAGAGAAAGGGACAGAGGAAGGAAATCTTTCTCAAGCCATTTTTCCAGGCTTCACAGAACCTGTTTACTTACCAGAAGAGGAGGTGAATAAATATAACTAGAAATGTTCAATTCAAATGAACTGTTTTATCTTGGTGTTGAAACCATAGTCCATAAAGAGCTTGTAAATCATGTATTGGATCTTATTTTTAAATTCATCAGTAAGTTCAACAGAAGAAGTTCCAAAACATTTGATGTACCAATGCAACAGTGAAGGCCATCATCAAGTTTTAAAAATTAAAAAAACAGAAACTTGACCAGTGAATCGAAGGTAGCCTGTCGATTCAGTTAAATTAGATTTTTGAACATTGGGATTTTTGAGTCACGTTAATTCTATAGTACATATCTATTGTCCGATTTATTTCAAGCAGCTATATATTCATTTATGTATTTATTTCTTTACAAATTAAAGTAATAAAACCTACATAACATATCTAAGACAGATTGAAATGCTGGGTAACTTGTGTTGTTTGACTTTTTCATCTCATGCATTTCACCTTTTTTCCTGCCAATCTGCTGTGCCACACTCCAGTCCAGCAGGTGGCAGTATTTCATTAAATGGCCCTAAACATAGAATATAAAAAGAAATAATGCTGTCAAAAAATGCAGTAAATGGAAGCAGTTTGTATTTTCTGCAGAGCCTGTGGTATATTTTCAAGGAATTTGACGATTTTGAGAATTTTATATTTGAAGCTTTCCTTAATTAGTTCAAAAGGTGTGAATCAATTCAGAGTCAAAAACTCACCCATCAATTAAAAAATGTAATTGATCTACAAAAGATTGATTGATTAAATTGCATAATCGATTAAATCACGCAGCTCTAACAGAGACATTATTAAGATCAGTACATCACTCCTAAAGTGATAAATTCATAATGATCAAAGTCCTAAAGGACAACAGGGCAACTTATCAGGGAACCGAGATACCTATGGCAACATTAATCTAAATTACAAAATCTATTTTTTAATTATTTAAAACTATTTGGCAAAACATGATTGAGAACTTTTTACTTTACTAGGAAGAAGCATGGTGGTGACAGCATTTTGTTGTTGGAAAAGTGCCGTCTCTTCATCTGGGACTGAGCCTTTAGATAAGATGTGCATTTCAACAATAGGTTTACTAAACCAGGCCAATTTGATCATCACTATATCTGAAGGCAGGGATTGACATTAACTTTTTTTTGCTTACCACCCATTTAGTGGTTAGTGGTTAACCCAAGTCACTCAGCATTTTCACTGGTTACAATTTGGTTTTGGCGATAATAAGTTGGCTATGGTGTGCTAAAATTAACTTGAACTATATTTACGATCCTTTTAAATTAAATTGACCACTGCACACACCCAAATCAAGAATAGATAAAACATACACACCATTATCATGTATTTAGCTCTGGTAAGGTTGTGTGTTCCTGTTTTATGAAACAAGCAGTCTATTGAGACAAAGACATAAAAAGAGTAGCTTCTTATTGCATATAGTAAAAGTTGTGTATGTGTGTTGAAGATTTATTAAAAAGATAAAAACTAATCTAGAAAAAACAAGTCAAAGAACCACTGTCTATTTAAATATTTATTCACAATAGCAGTAAATCCTGTAATTCAGAGTTTATTCAATTCAAAATCTCTGAACTACAGACAAAGAGCAAAGCAAATTTTTTGTGTCTAATCAATTCACATTCATAAAACTTTGTAAAACAGATTGACTCGTGTGTTACACCTTTTACATCCTGCTGTGGGTTCCAGATGTGCTGTGGTTGGGGTCCTGCACCTGCTAGTAATTCCACAGAAACTAGCACCACTGTAAGCCTAACTATAGCAGCAGGGAGTTTAAAAAGTTAATTTCAGCCTCTTGCTTAACTCAATTAGAAGCTAACATTACCATCATAATGTTAATTCAGACTGTGACTAATTTTTACTCGTATAATTTTTTGATTTCCTGTGAATGACGGCCTTTCTCCTCTTGAGATTTTTAAATTGCTGGTTAGGCTCTGCTACGTCCAATTTAATTAAAAAAGCGGCAATAGACTTCACGAATGGACCAATGAGCAAATACTGTGTACACGTATTGCTCATGGTACTGTAGGTGTAGTGTCATAGTGTCTCTTTGCATTACTTTATTATTTCAGGTGCCTTTTGCGAACACTACTGAATATGTAAAATTCAACACACCGAAGTGGCTAGTGCACGTGACTGTGTTACACTGCTAAAATCCATCCACATTTGTAGAGTGTTAATGTCTGTACATAATGATAATTTATGTTTGAGTATGCTGTTTTAATAATCTGGAAAAAAAGATTAATATTTAGATTAAAAATATATTTTTAATAGTGCAAATACTAACAATAAAAAGAGACATTAAGATTGATAATGACAACTGCACATGCAAGAACCTCAAGCTAACATGAAGAGTATAGGGCTTTGTTGTAAACATGTTGTAAATATGAATCAGGATGGACAAACGCACATTTTTATCAGGTCATTAGTACATATAATAGGTAAATAAGTGACTAGAGTTCAGGAGTCCACTGTGTGAAGCCTGGTTCATAATTTTTCCCCAAACCATCGTTCATTCTGATGTTGTTTCATGAATCAGTGTTGCAGATCTCATGTCATTTTGTCTGCTGAAACTTTGCTAGTTTCTTCAGCAACTTTGATAAATTACATGCATGTAAATCATGATGGCTACTGAACTTCATAACCCATGTGTCTCCTGTGACAGGAGCGTCTGGTGTTGTCAGTGTTGCCACGGTTTGTGGTTCTGGAAATGATCAATGACATGAGTAGCGTGGAAGACGAGAATCTACAGCACCAATTTCACCGCATCTATATCCATCGCTATGAGAACGTCAGGTAACTCCAACAGCCAATAAACTTTGGTTAGGAATTGGAAACATCTAACACTTAGCTCTCGCATTAGCATAACAAAAAGCACAAACTAGGAGACCAGCGTTTTTGATATAGAAATACTCCCCACCAAGTAGAACAATACTGAACCACTAAACAGAGATAATTATGATTAACCTAAATCAACTGGACCAAATCAAACCAAGAAGGTACCCAGGAACTGTAAAATCAGAACACAATGTGAACACAAAGACTAAAATAAAGGTCACAAAACCAATGACCATGACACCTGCAACTCACCAGGCAGGATACAGTGCCTTGAGCCATAACACATTAACACTATCAATTGTATATACCAGTGGTGCAGAGGTGGAAAGTAATGAATTACATTTACTAGCATTACTGTAATTGAGTAGATTTTTTGTGTACTTCTACTTTTTAAAGTAGTTTTTAAAATCTGTAATTTTACTTTT
>JAOVVB010000023.1:10353820-10365910 GCA_028570985.1 Heterobranchus longifilis | reverse complement strand
TACTTGTACTTCAGTAAAAGTTCACTAAAGTAACAGTACTTTTACTTAAGTACAAAATTTTATTACTCTTTCCACCTGCAGTGGTGACAGGATTACCCAAGGACCATTTACATGTATTCCTGTGGGGAGCAAAGGCTAGCCTCTCTCTGCCCATCCCACAGAAAAGCCAATATAGCAATTTAGCATATCTTGCCAAAAAAGTAAATGCTGGCCATAATAGAAAGGCACCCATAGCACCACAGCCTGCCATGCACGGGGCCTAGAATAGAAAGAGCCAAAGCACCAAATTCCCCACCTACCAATCCGTTAGAGCACTCATGGGATGCATGGGACAGAGCATCTAAACAATCTGCATCCAATATCCTGGTGCCAGACATTACACCACACGATTAGACGGCTTCTGGAGTCTTGCCAAGGGGCCAAGTACTTGGCGTAATGCTGTGAATTGTAACGTTAAGGCTGATTATGTATTTTCCGATAAATTTCCCCCTTCTTTTTACTTTGGTGAAAGATGTCCCTTTCATGCTGGTGAAAAAAATAAGACCGCTTGTCAGCTGAGATCATGTTCAATCCTGGACAGGAATAAGACATGTCAGGGAATTATTGAATAAAGCATGATCAGTTACAGTACAATGAAGAGTATAGATGAGGACAAAGAGGCTGAAATGTTGAGAACAAATCAATTATTGTCAGTTTGTCAGTGTGTAGGACTACCAATTACACCTTGATAGTAAAATGACCAAGTTCAGAACTATTTAGATGCATTGAACAAGCAAATCTGTGTGTTTATGTGTGTTTTGATGCCTGTGTTTCCTGTAGTATTCTTTTTGCTGATGTGAAGGGTTTCACAAACCTGTCCACCACCCTCTCGGCTCAAGAGCTCGTCCGAATGCTCAACGAGCTCTTTGCTCGCTTTGATCGTCTCGCACATGTGAGTAATTTACACACACACACACACACACACACACACACACACACACACACACACACACACACACACACACACAAATACACTTTCTAAGTCTGTTAGAATGTCTCGTCTCATATATGTGCTTCTAGCTCACTGGAAAAGAAAGAAACAAAGAGTTGGTGATGCCGTTTGTCCTGGAGAAATACCACAATTGAAAAATGCATTGTTATTTGCACTGACCTGTGTGCTTTTTATAGGTTCTGCATATATTAGGAGTAACCTTTAAATGGTGTAAATCCCATCCAATATCCAATGTACTCAATGTTTTGAGTAAATGTCACTCAGTCAGAATCCCTGCCATGTACAGATGGTTGTTGCTACCTGCTGGGCATCTCTGCTTGATGTGTCTCGACCACTGATGCCAGATGCAGGTTCTTCAGCATGAGCATCATCAATCATTTATAATTTCCTCCTTACCTCATACATCTTATAATAGGAAGCCCATCACGGGTGGGCTTTTAGATGTGTATTCCCCAACTTATATCCTTTCTCCTGGGTTATAACCAAAAGCTTGCCTTCTCTGTCTTCTTTGCCAGCTTTCCTCCAGCTCTTAGCTGCAGGTCTTAGCATCTTGGCCTCTTTCTACTTGATGTGTTGTGATGGTCATGTGTACTGTAGATTAAGCCACCCTCTCCAGAATTTATAACAGCCTTCCAGCTGGCAACCTGGCACTCAGCAGCAATCTTTAACAATTCTGTTAGTTTCCTCAGAAGCTGATTTTCTCACCACCTGTATGGTTTCTAAACTAGCATGGTCTTGGAGCCTGTAAGAAGGTGTTTGAGAGATGTGTTACAGAGAATGTAACTCTTCTCTGTGATAAATCATGGGTGAAGGTTGCTATGACACCATTAGGTATCATTGGTGGAGCTATTGAGAAAGCTGATCCAAGCTTGTACATTTCTTTATAAGACAAACCAACTAATTGGTCTTGAGAAAAAGTATTGATGTTGCACTGGTATTTTGCCCTCCTACTACTTCTGTAACCATCTACATTTTTTTTGGACCTAAGCTGTATATCTTGACCCTACCAATGACTTTTTGGTCTTGTAGAATAGTCCACTTCTTACTGGCTCTTCCCTTTGTTCCCAGTGTGTACGGGGACATATGTGCACTCAAATAGTGGACCCTATCAGCTCTAGGCTTTTACCTGCTTCTGTCCCAGGCTAATTAGTGCTCCAATCAAAGATGTCTGTTTCAGAAAAAAAAAAACCTGGAAGTCCATGCCATTTTTTATTTGTAAAACTTTTTTATCTAGCCTTTTCCCATATAAAAATCTTTCTTGGATATGTGACATTGGTAGGAAGATGTCAAGTACAGCAGTATTGCTGGGCACTGTGTACACTTACAGAGTGTCCTATTGCACAATCCTGTCTTTATGGTCCATCCTGTAAGTACACAGTCATGGACTGTTGATGTTTCTCATGAACAGTTTGTATTAGAATCACATGACTGGTGAGCTTGACAAATACTTGGTTGGGTACTTGGTGTTTAAACACAGAAATAGCACTAAAGAAAAATGATCTGGCATTCAGATAATAACACACAAACACTACCTGTGTTTTTGTGCATTTGTTCCTTACCAGGCAGGTGACATATTTTTTCTAGATAAATCTAAAAGCTCCAGATGCCCAAACATTAAAGTTGCCAATAAGTGCACATAGAGTATAAATACAAGGTGATTCACTCGAAAGAGGCCCTGAATAACAACTAACAGCTCTCGCTAGAACTAAGTGTTCTGAAGTGTGACGATGTGCTTCAATAGTTATCATGCTGGGATGCCTCTGAGTTGGACCAATAATGTAGGCACCAAACAGCCATTGCACCGTTTAACCTTTTACCAAAACATGTCGAAATGTGTCTGGCAGAAAACAGAGATCACTTCCAGCATCACATGTAATGCAGTCGATTACACATACGTCAAGGTACTGTATGTACAGTAGCATATGTTTTTGGTTCAGATTACTTCGTCATAGTGAATCGCCCTGTATAACAGTACACAACATGACCATGGAGGTGGATACTTAATTATACTGCACCCACACAAACGTTCAATGTTAATGTAATGCAATATTAATATTCTTATTATAGAAAGTACTTAACACATCTGATGGCAAACACTCATATTTTCTCATTCATAATGCAGTTCAGCAAGGGCTATTGCTATTGCTCTGCTATTTGTTTGTGTATGCGTGTGTGTGTGTGTGTGTGTGTGTGTGTGTGTGTGTGTGTGTGTGTGTCATTGCCTATGTAAAGCTATAATTGTGATTGCAGAGAGAGAGAGAGAGAGAGAGAGAATGTGTGTGTGTGTGTGTGTGTCAGGGTATCGGAGTCATGAAGTTAGAATGTATCACTATTTTCGTGTTCCTGTTGGTCAGATATTTGATTTGTTTTCAGTGTTTTATGTTTGTTTGTTTGTTTGTTTTGTATTAAATAGGCAAAAACAAGCAGAGCACTGTAAACCCTGAAATATTGTTTCTTGAGTGCTTTCATTTTTTTGTATTAAAACTGATATGCACCACGAGGTAAAACAAGTTAAAAATAAACCATAAAATGAATGAATGAAATGAAGATATATGAGAATGAATGAATGAGAAAATTTCAAGCATTCAAATGAACATATAATAGGAATCTTGTACTAACAATATATTGCCGTCCAAACATTATTGTAGTTTATTTTAATTTTTTTTTATAGAAAGTCCTTTATACTTCCCAAAGGTCATCAAAGGTGTAATGCACTTACGGAATGTATACTATTTTATAATGCATTTAATTTATTATTATTGTTTGGGGTTCTACACTGTCTGGCCACAAAAAGTCACCATCTGGATTTATTATCATGAACATTAAATGACCAGGTTTTTGTGTCAATAAAAATTTTTTTCCCCCTGATTGCACGTGCATATACTAAGATGACAATGCCAGGATTTATCAGGCTAAAATTGTGAAAGAGTGGTTTAGAGATCATGAGACAGCATTTTCACATGTGGTTTGACCGCCACAGACTCCAGACCGTAACCCCATTGTCAATGTTTGGGATGTGCTGGAGAACACTTTATGCAGCAGTCCAACTCTCTCATCCTCAGTAAAAGATCTTGGAGAGAAATGAATGTGATTGAGGACTGAAATAAATGTTGTGACATTGCATAAGTTCATCGAAACGATGCCATGACCTTAATCAAAGCAAAAGGCAGTCCAACGAAATATTAGATACTTTTTTTTTGTCAAGCAGTGTATATAGTACACAGGATAAGTGGTATGGAAAATGAATAGGATGAATAGCGTTGTCAAAATCTAGGTGGTAATTTAAATTACGCATTTACTACACTTTAAATTGCTACACAAATTATTTATAAGTATTTAATGCTCAAAATTCCACATAAAACCCACATTAAATTGAATCTTTGAGATACCGTAGATTTTTGTCTGATTTGCTCCATGCAAAAAGAAAATCTTTGTTGACATTGGTGGATTAATTATTCAATAGTATCATATGTCTGGATTTAACACTCCAGCTGATAGGCATTCCTTACATTTCAGTGAGACTTATTGTGTGCTTAGAATGAAGAGTACTGGATGCACTGCTTAAACAGTTTTTCACTTAAGTTTGTACACTGCAAGAGAAATTTAATTCAGGGTCAGCATCTTACATAACTGAGACACAACTTTTTTTTTTTTCTTTTTCAAAACCTCACCCTGAGAACTGAATGCCTACATACATGACCTCTCCTTACATGTACGTAACCCAACTTTGAATATGGACCGATGAAAATAAGCATCTTGCTAGCACAAGCCCGTGGGGACAGATCCGCAGATGGAGTCAGTAATTTAATCAGCAGCTGCTGCAGCACTCACATGAGCCTGAAATAAGCTTCGATTGATATTTATGGTAGTGTTCAGGCGCCTAAGCTGAGGTTCAATATTGCAGCCAGAGATTGCGGGCTAAACTCTCCTCAGAAAGTGAATTTCGAAACTAGATATGAATGTTTGTGAAAAAGAAAAAAAAAGCAGCCTGTCAATCAAACATATGATACCGTACAGTATGACAAACATATGAGACCGCTGTGTGGCTGTTGAAAACCGAGGGTTTATTTTTTAACCCTAATTCACTTATTAGCTAAAAATGTGAAATCATCTCGAGTAGTACATTCTCCTAATCCATAATAATAAACAGATATTTCATGATCTCCTGTAGATCTAGTCCACTGTCGCATGCTGTGTAATAGCTGATAATAAATAGGAACAGTTTCTGTTTATATTAAATCAAATCAAATCAATCCTAAAGTGTCCTGACACAAGAGAATCCTTTGGAACATTCGTAGGATACTGTAATAAGCTTGACAATGCTAAGATATTAATAAAATCTAGTTGATGAGAATATTTTCTATGTAGGATTTAACTTGGATGAAATAAAAAATGTTCAGAGACAAATAATGGAAAATTAATTCTGATAAATGTTCCTAAAATAATCTTGAAATGTAGAAAAAAAAGAATTTAAAGCAATTTTGGGATGCTATAATGAACCTGATGTGTGGTAGAGCTAAGGTGCCAAAGGTTAGTTATTGGCATTAGAAGCTCTCATGAGGAAATAATTGAACTCTGGGAAGGGATTGAGGATGGATGTCATATACTGTAATGTCAGCTGGTCCTTTTATGGCAGCACTAAAATGGCTTGGGAATGTGTTTTTCTTTTGGCAGGGATTAAGTAAATTTTCATTTAATTGCAATTCAACTGATCAATCTTCATGACATTCTGGAGGCAGCAAGCTTTGTACAAATTCATATTTGTGTCATTCTTAAAACTTTTGGCCATGGCTGTATTTAAGGATTTTTTTTTCTTTCATGTTAATGTAAAAGGGGCGGCATGGTGGTGTAGTGGTTAGCACTGTCTCCATGCTCCTCCGGGGTCTGGGTTTGATTCCCACCTTGGGTCAGTGTGCATGAAGTTTTCAGGTTGCTTGGTGTGTTTCCTCCGGGTACTCTGGTTTTCCTCCCACAGTCCAAAGATGTGCAAATTATGCTAATTGATGTTCCCAAATTGCCTGTAGTGTGTGAATGTGAGCATATGTATGCATGAGGGTGTGCCTAGTAATGGTTTTGTCACCCCACTCATACCTTAAGTCTCCCGGGACAGGCTTTAGCCCGCTGTGACCCTGTATGGTGGACAAAGCGGTATAGACAATCACTGAGTGAGTTCCTTTAAAAGCATTCTACCTTCAACATACTGTAAATAGGATGCCTGAAATAAAGCTGTTACATACTGTATTCATTATATTTTAGACGATTGCAAAATATCAAGTATACATAAAAGTCCTCCATTTACCTGGGTAGCTGGGTAAAAGTACAGAAGTACTTTCAAATGTACTTATGTATCAGAAGTATTTAATAGTACTAAATAAGTAAGCTTCAATGCCCGCTTTAAATACATACCACTGTCATGAGCATACCATGCAGAGATATAGTTAAGTAAAAGTACTGATATTTGCTGTACTTTTGAATGGAGTAAAAGTAAAAAGTACTCAGTTACCTCCCATCTCTGGTGACAGGGCTATGTTTTATGCAGTTTTATCAGGGCATTGGGTGATAAGATTTTTTTCCAGAACATCATCGAGAATGCGTCAGGTTTTCTGAAGGCTGTGATTGTCACACGTCGGCCAGTTTTAGCAAGCCCAGTAATGCATCAGAGGCTATGAAATGAAAATACAAAATGAATTATCATTCATAAAAATTAGGAGAGCATTCGCATACTACTGTAGTATCATTGTGATTAAATCTCTTTTTAACCCTTGTAGCTGCTTAAATACCGACCTCTCCTCTCCTCAGTCCTCTCTTGTACTATATCATTTAGCGCTAGCAGCTAAAGCATGCAATTATGACTCATAGCATGGCTAATTGTGGCAGTGTGTAGTGTTTAGCAGTGATGAGCAGCACTAACGGATCTTTTGTTTCTGTACAGTTGTTTACAGAGTCGTGAGAGCATGTAAACACTACAGCAAGTATGAGTAATAGATATCAGTGCAATTAAGCGAGATTATCATTAATATGCTCTTTGTTTCTGTCATGCGTGCTCACAGGCTCGTGTTGTCAGAGTTTAACAAATTATGAATTTCTTTAATCTTAGTTGACTTTTAGAAGATTAAAGCATGTATGTATATGTGTGTTTAATTCTCTTTCTGCCTCTTGTTTAGGAGCACCATTGTTTGAGGATAAAGATTCTTGGAGATTGTTATTACTGTGTCTCAGGCCTTCCTGAACCTCGACCAGACCACGCCCACTGCTGTGTAGAAATGGGTCTCAGCATGATCAAAACTATCAGGTAATGTTCTTAGATGGAAGATATATTTGACCTACATACTATTATCTATTATACCAGACTATTATCTGGTATCGGTTCAGTTTTAGTATATGTGGGGCACACTATGTGGCCAAAAGTAAATAGACACCTGACTGACACCCGTTTCCCAAACTGATACCACAAGATTTGAAACATGTAGTTATCTAGATTGCCTTTGTATAATTTACTGACAGTTTACTGACAGTTGTCCCATGCACAGAGGAAGGTCATGGTTGGAGTAGAAGATCTCAAGTGGCCTGCACGGAGCCCTGACCTCAACCTCATTGTGTTCTCCATGTTTGGGATGAAATAAAACTCTGACTGAATGCCAGGTCTTATAACTTAACACCTAACTAATGCTTTTGTGGCAAATGGCCTCCACAGTCAGCACATCTCAATCCAACAGTGCACCTTTGAGATGTGGTGAAATGAGAGATTCGTATCATGGAAGATCAGCTGACAAATTCTCTAGCAACTGTGTGATGCTATGATAGAATGTTTAAATGGAATTAAGGTGTTCTAAAGGAAAAAAAGGATCCAACCTAGTAGTAGCAAGTTATAAGTAATGGCCTGTAATCCAATAAATCATGCATACCCATTCTGATGCTTAGTTTGAACTTTCTGGAAAGCAAACTACACAGTCTATATATCTGTTCAGAATAATTCTTTTGCCAACCATTTTTATCCTTAAAGACATTGTTTAAGATCAAATAAAATCTTTTGTTTAGCTATATGTGGGCCACACAAATTCCAGAAGTCATTAAAAAAAGATGCTTTTACCCAGACGTGAGACGTGATTTTTAATTTTTTTTATTTGGCAGACATCTGGTAGAGGTGTGGTTCTGTGTCAGCATTGCTCATGCTCTCCAGATGCAGTCCAGACAGGGTTATCATAACCTTCAAACCTTGCAACATTCGCAACACAGTGTTGTTACAGTAGCATCTGGAACACCAACAGTAAGGCTTCTAAAACATTCATGAGTATTTTAACCAAAGCTTTGGACGGCATAAATGAGATAAAGAGGTTGAATCAGGCCATATTAGACAATGTCCCAAGGTCTATGTTTAGCTATATATTGTACAGGGTTAATAGTACAGCCATAATAACGACACCAATACTTTCAGTTAATGATGACAACGGTATCATTTTTATTCCTCTGAATTTCTTTCTAATTTCATCTTAACCCCACCTCGACCCCCTTCAACACGAAGCACAGTTCGGAGGCGACAGACTCACAATCTCCAAACGGTACAGCAAACCATTTGAGTGTCAAGTCAAATTTATTGCACACGTCACATGACTTGGGTGAGCAGTTCAGCTAGATTTCATGGTGCTTATTTTGGTGTTTCAGCCTTAGTTTCAAATAATCCCTCAACTCTTCTATGGGATTAATATCTGGTGATTTTGCAGGCTAGTCAGTGTGTCCCAGTATTATATCAGGAAGAAGACCCACCCAAAATTGGCTTCATTCACCCTACAGTGGTCATCCTGGGTTGTTGGAGTATCAGTGTTTTATATTAATTAATTGAACATAGATCACAAAAACATAAAAACCTTAGAATCCGTCCAACAACTGACGATCTGTATTTACGCTACGTTTTTTTGCATATTACATTCAAGTCACATTCATGTGTTTCACAGTAAATACCTTTAGTTAGTGGATGCATCTCTTTATTTTCTCTTTAGAGCATGCAATTCATGTACTTCTGGTTTTGTAATATAACCAAAGTACTGGGAAAAAGTGTATAAGAGATTGTGTGTGTTGTCATCATTTAGTGGGTGTTTATTTGGGTCTTCAGTTTGCACCAGGACATTCTTGTTTAGTGTACAGTATATGATGTATGTGTGATTGTGTTATCTGTGTGTGTAGATATGTGCGTTCACGTACGAAGCATGACATCGACATGCGTATTGGTATTCACTCTGGCTCAGTCTTATGCGGGGTTCTGGGACTAAGGAAGTGGCAGTTTGATGTCTGGTCCTGGGATGTTGATATTGCCAATAAACTTGAGTCCGGGGGCATACCAGGGTAAGACATGCATGTACACTCACATCAGATAAACATAAAATAATTCTAAATAATAAATGAAGTATATAGTTGCCTAAAGCCAAGGCTGTGTGTTGCATGGTAGACGGATCCACATTTCTAAAGCAGCGCTGGATTGTCTAAATGGAGACTATGAAGTCGAGGCGGGGCATGGCAAGGATCGGAACGATTTCTTGCGGCGACACAACATCGAGACTTTCCTGATCAAGCAGCCTGAGGAAAGCCTTCTCACGCTGCCTGAGGACATCATGAAGGAGGCCACCAACCAATCAGATCACAGAGCGTCCACCACCACATTTACTGAGGGCACGTGGAGTCCAGAGCTGCCATTCCACAATCTAGTGGGCAAACAGAATGTGAGTGACCTGTACAGTGACTGAGATGGGAACACACGCACACAGACACATAGATACATAGACACACACACACACACACACACACACTGATTCTGATTAGAAAATGGTCATTGTTGGTCATTTTTTTTTACTGATTTTTAAAGTCTTGTCCTCTATTAGGCTTGTCTGCCCTAGAAACAGTAAATACATGGATTTGTTCTTCAGCATCAGACTGACACAAGAAACCTTGACATTTGCAGATTCTTGAGATAAAATCGGTAATTATAGTCTATAAATCTGTTATTTTGGAAATTAAGAACAGCTTTAACTGAATCAACATCCAGACTCCTGCCACACTTAAATGTCAGTGTACTGTAGCTGGATGCAGATGCATTCCCTCCTAGAATTAGCACCCACTAACAATTATAGAAATTTCCTGGAGGTCTATATTATGTATGCATATGATGCCACGTCACTGCATTGTTGTGTTGTGAACTGAATACGGAGGGCGGAAAGTAACTAGTAATGCAATTACACGCTCTCAAAATTTCTATGGTATTAGTCATTTGGTTACAGACATGGCGGTAGGGAACTACAACTCTCAATGCCACTGCCGTGTCTCAGAAGCTCAAATGGAACACACCTGATGCTTATTACCTACAGCGTATAAATAGCACTTGAGAGACTGCACCCAGTGCAAATGTATTTCTCTTGTAAAATTCGTTCCTGACGTTACCAAGCCTTTAAACTTGCGATTACCTTCTTGCGTATATGACCTATCTACTTTTGATTTATGTTTTCTAATTTTCAATCTAGCCCAGTTTATTCCCATTGCAGATCACCTGACCTATTGGCTGTTATTTGATATTCCAATGAGTTATAAGTTTCAATTACTCGTGTTTCTTTTGTCTGCCTGATAAAGTGTTTATTAAAACTCTTTTCCCTGGTGCTTGCTTCCTCACATCCTCGTGGTCTGATGCAATTATACTCTATTTCAACCACCGATTACCTTCATTTCTTCACAGTTTTTGCATGTTACCTAACCACAATTTTGTCTAGTTTTTGAATTACTTTACATATAATAGTTGGCTCTATAAATTATATTCAGAAATAGAAATAATATATGAATATAAAACATAGAATTTAAAATAAATTACAGGCAGCCAAGTACCACCCACTGAGTTAATCATTAGCAAATGTAATCATAATCATAAATAAAGTTAACAAATAGACATTCATTGATATTACAAGTATCATGGTGTCCTGCACTTCTGTGTGGTGTGTCAGTTGTATTGCTGTACTCCAGCTGCTCGACTCGTGAAGACTGAGGAGAGTTTAGTGTTTCAAAATCTTTGGCTCAACTGCTATGGGTAGGCTCTTCACAACAAATGTATCACTTGTTAACACCATACCAATAACACTTCAGACAGGAGTAATTTTGTACTGGAACTGTAATTGTGAAATTATAAAATACTGGAGGACATGCGATCTGGAGCAGTGTTATAAGTAGATGCTGCACAACAGTCAAGTTGCAGCGTGATCTAGAAGAACTATGTGGTCCAGCTGGTGCATTTGCTCTGTTACTCATGATGCAGGTGGTAAATTGTTTACTCTATACTGTGGCTAACAGCTCTATCTTCGTCTACATGAAAACACCGTTTTCTCCATTTAACCAGCCTATGGTGTTTCTTCTACCTTTTCAAAGGAAACATTAAAAGGCAAATAAATCTTCTTCATTATAATTTTTTACACATTTGATACTCGTTTTGATTCTCTTGATTCTGTAAATTGTCAAAAGCGCTATAGAAATAAAATTTAGCTGAATTTAATTATTCCCCTTTAACTTATTGGAAGTTTATTTTCAGCTGCATTTTTACCTGCAATTCAATAGGTAATCTGTGTTTTGGGAAGCATTATAGACAGTAGGACACTTGTATTATGCAGTTTAGAAGTTACTAATTGCAGGTCCTATTATACTGTGTCACTTTGCTTGTTTGAAGTTCTATAATTATTCCACAATGATTGGCGTGATAGTAACATAGTGAACGTTAAGCATAAACAAAAGGGAAGCCAGAAACAAAGTTAGAGGAAAGAGAAAGAAATGGACAGGAAAAACATCCCATCATTGAATATAATATATTGTTCTTTTTTTTTTTCTCTCCTGGTATTTCATCTCCTTCCTTAATCAGTAACTGATCTGGTTACTGGTAAACAATAAACATGATTAGTTTAGCGAAGTGTACTTATTTGGTACTTATTAATTACTTTGCTATCAGCTGCAGTTTGTTATATTCATAGTTTCTCAACAATATTGTTATAGGGTGTTTTATTACTACTATTTGGTAAATTAAGTCACACAAAAAATACAAGTTCAGAAGTCAAATTATTGGTCTGGAAAAACATTAT
>JAOVVB010000023.1:10334272-10337585 GCA_028570985.1 Heterobranchus longifilis | reverse complement strand
GGACTCTCATTTAACCAGGAAAGGGTCTCTCCTCATGGAAATAAAATAAATGAAAGATGCAGTATAAATGATTTATTACAGAAATGTCATAATTATATATCCAGTGTTAGAGAAAATCAGTTACCAGTTTGTCCAGCTTTAAATTTTATAAATTTAGAGTTAGCTGTTAATGCAACCTAGCCAGGGGTTAGAGAGTTAGCCATGAGTTAGCCGCTATTGTTCCTGCTCTTGTAGAGTTTAAATGAACTTTACAAGAGTTATGAATAGACTGGCTTACTTTAGCATTAAGCTACAGTAATTAGGATCACAAAAGTATCAGCAAATCAAAACAAGAACTCATCGAAATTAAACTCGTCGAAAGCAGCTCAATTTCAGGAGTTTAAATTGTGCTAAGTATAGCTATTTCTAGGAACAAGGATAACAATTCCTGCTATTACTCAAACACATCTCACCTCTGCCAGCGACCCAGTTTCTTTTAGAATGCTCCCACTCGTCTTCTTTCTTAGGAAATTGCTTCTATTCATCCCAAACTTAGCGGATCCAAAAAGAGTCCAGATATTTCTTACTTTCTATGGAGCGAGACTGATGAGTCATTGCACATGCTTCATTAGCTTGTGAACACACAAGCACACAGATATTCAAGTAGTAGACAGACAAATCACATACATCCTGACAAACACCCCCGTCTCCCACACACTCATGGAGGCTGCATGTGCTTTCCCCCTGTAGACGTTGGCTGCTCTCACTCGTCACTCCATAAACCTGCTCCCCAACCATCTGGCCCAGGCGCTGCATGTGCGCGCTGGCTCGCAGGAAATTAACGCGCGCATGCAGAGCACCATCGCACTGCGCAGCGGAGACAAACTCCGACGACAGCACATCATCCCTTTCTCTCTCACGTTTAGAGAAGCCGTCCTGGAGCACAAGGTAGCCAGCTACCCCCAGCTCATCATCATCATCATCATCCTTCTCTTCATCATCATCGCCTGAACTCCATCATCCCCGCTTCTCTCTTAATGCTGCATTTTTTTTAAGTTTCTTTCCCTCCATCATTTTTTTTTTGTAGAGATTCATTTCTCATTAGTAAGCAAAAGGCTGCGGTGTGATACGATATTTCCAGTCACACACACACTAAGAAGTGGACACGTTAAAAATTAAATGGCCTGTTTATAGAAACAGCATCTCAGAATCTTGTAAAAACCAGATTTAAAAGTTCAAACAGCGCTGATAAAAGGTGCCTCTCTAGAACCGTGATTGAATGGGATAATCCTAGTTTGCCAGTGATGGTTGACTTTTCGATGAACTGATCTGCCCTTTTGTTTACTCATGAGACAATCGCCATTGCGTCCCCCACATCACCCTCCCCCATCACATTTTTTTTTTTTTGCTTTTGCTCTGCTTACTTGAGTTGACCTTGAGCTGCCCCCTGCTGTGTTTGGCTTACTCTGAAGTTGATTGGTTTGTTCTGCCTCGCCTCCAACTCTGACATCACATATTTTTCTCTCAGAAGAACGCGTGCCTGTGTGTAGTCTGTACGTGTAAGAGATTCACACGTCCGCTCTCTTACCAATAACAAGGTTTGACTACATGAGATTTTTGCATGAATGTCTACCCTTGTAACTATGTGTTTGTATGTGTGTGTGTTTGTGTGTGTGTGTGTGTGTGTGTGTGTGTGTGCATGTTTTTCCCACAGTATTCACAAATGAGGGATGAGGTGTTTAAATCTAATCTGGTGTGTGCCTTTATTGTGCTCCTCTTCATCACAGCAATTCAGAGCCTTCTACCATCTGCAAGGTAAAACACGAACACACAAGTACCACCTTGCTTGGAAGTATGCCGAAATAATGTTAAATAAAGTTTACCTTTCTTTACAAATTACAAACTAATTACAAACTAATTTGTACTTGGAATATATTACACTCACATCATTAACAAATGCATGTAATACATAACGTTAAATAATGTCAGTGTATAATTAGTTAATGCATTTATGTTCTATAAACATAATAAAATAAAACCTACACTTTACTAATAACACACTTTACAATACAGTAAGTTATATACTATGGTATACTAAATAACATAATGCTCTCTCTAGATATGATGGGTGCTTGCAAACTGGAATTTGCACATGAAAATGACAATTGCTCCTAAATGATGGCGTTAAACTTATTGGCATTTACAGAAGACATGAAAAGTTTCAGATATGAAGCAGGCAGTCTGATCATGGCTTCAATGTACTGAGAAAACTTTCTGTCCTGATGATATCCATGCAGTTGTGAAACACTGGGATGAGTGCAGTAGTGTAGCCTAGGATTATGTAGAGAAATAAAGGTAGTTTTTACTCTCATAACTGTGTTCTGTTCTGCGCAATTAAAAATCCCGGTTTGACTTGAACACCCCCTCATATCAGATCTGGCTTTTCTCTCTCTCTCTCTCTTTTTTTCTTTCAGGATAGTTTTTTATACGTGTCAGATTATGTTTACTGAATAATTATAATAATAATAATAATAATAATTATTATTATTATTATTATTATTATATTTTTAAAAAAATAGACGACCCCCCTGCCTCTAGAGATCTAGAAGACATGGGGGTACATAAGGACCAAAACTTTTGTGTTAAAGGTTAAGTTGCTTTACACATTAAATGTAAAAGTTTTTTTATTGTACTTTAAAATGTATAAGTGTTCCTAATTATTTGTTTAGAATTGTATTATTCTTGGGCGGCATGGTGTCGCCTTGCAACACCATGTTCTGGGTTCAATTCCTTCGTTGGGTCTGTTTGCATGGAGTTAGCATGGTCCCCCTGTTCTTGGTGGGTTTCCTCCGGGTTCACTAGTTTCCTCCCGCAGTCCAAAGACATGCAGATTAGGCTAATTGGCATTCCCAAATTGCCTGTAGTGTGTGAATGAGTGTGTGAGTGTGTGTACTGTATGCGTGTTTGCCTTGATGGATTGGAACCCTGTCCAGGGTGTACCCTGCCTTGTGCCCTAAGTCTCCTGGTATGGCTTCAGGCTCCCCCGCAACTCTGTATGTAGGATGAAACAGTATAGATGATAAGTGAGTGTATTATTCTTAATGGTGGACAGGGACATGGTGCCACTGTCGCCCTGCGTCTTGAGAGTTCAGGGTTTTGATCTTGGTGGGTTTCCTGTGTATATCCCGGGTTCCTTCCACAATCTATAGATATGCTGTAGAAAATGCATATAATCACAGGGCTCTGGAAATATCTTATTGATGTATTCATTAATATTACATATGGAATTGTAATAATTTAATCATCAAGCCCACATCAGATTAGCACAAACCAT
>JAOVVB010000023.1:10326772-10329272 GCA_028570985.1 Heterobranchus longifilis | reverse complement strand
CAGTGTTTGGACGTGGTGTGTTATTGTTTATTTGGTGCAGTGTTTGGACGTGGTGTGTTATTGTTGATTTGGTGCAGTGTTTGGACGTGGTGTGTTATTGTTGATTTGGTACAGTGTTTGGACGTGGTGTTGATTTAGTGAGTGTTTGGATTTGGTGCAGTATTCGGACGTGGTGTGTTATTGTTGGTTTGGTGCAGTGTCATGGATTTAGTGCAGTGTTTAGACTCTGAACCCATGTATCCATCATTCAGAGTGCCTATTATACAAGCCTGTGGTCGTAGTGTTATGATCTGGGGTTGCTTTTGTTACAGTAGTAAGGTCCAAGTTCAGCAACATTATTTGCCAGAAATGAGGTCTGAATATACTGAATAATCGTTTTTTCCATCAGTGGGTTTTTTCTTCGCTGATGTCTTCACAGACATATTCCAAGATGACAATGGCAGGATTTATTTGGGTTAAATTGTGGAAAAGTGGTCCAGGGAGCAATAGACATCATTTTTACACATGGATTGGCCACTACAGAGTGTAGAATCTTTGGGATGTGCTGGAGAAGACTACCCAATGTTCTAACTATCCTATTATTATATATTCTATAAGTTCTTGGAGAGAAATTTATACATGTCTGGATGGAAACACATTGAAACATTGCATAAACTTTTCGAAAACATGCCATGGTAAATGTTTGCTGTAGTCAAAGCAAAAGGCAGTCCGACAAAATATTTGAGTGATTGTTTTTTTGGACAGTGTGTTTTTGAAATGATGTGTATAAGTAGTTAATATAAATTATCTATCAAACTATAGATTTAATATTATATAACAGTTTTGTGATTCCAAAGAATGGGAAGCAGCCTATGAGTCTCACCACAGCAGTGAACTTAATTCGAAGAATTTTCAAGCTTTTTATTTATTTATTTTTTTCAGCAAAGTTGTGAAACACACACATGCACATGCCACACACACGTTTTGGTCTCACTCCCTTCTACCAACACAAAAAGACATCAATAAATAAACCTGCTAACAAGTCACAGGTGGAAAGTATTACGTGTTACTTTCCAGCTTCACCAGCCTCTCTCTTCTCTCACTCGACCACACCCCCACCACCACATATACGTACTGTATGTTTAAAATAACAAAGACAGTTTCAATTACAGTTGTCTCACATCACGTAAATCAGCTTAATCAGCTCTCTTTCCCTCTCTCATGCCCACACTTTCTGTAATACATCTCACACCTGGACTCTTGAAACCGTTAATATCACATGCCTGTTGTTATTGTTGTTTCTGATATTTTTTCCTCCTGGGAAGACGAGTAAGATTCGTACAGTATGACTCCTCGGTGGATGGAAAATGCTATAAGCAGTGTGAAGCAGCTGAAAATGTGTTCAAATGATTGTTGCTTAAGGGTGTAGTGCTTAGCACTGTGGCCTTACACCTCCAGGGTCGAGGGTTTGAATCCCACCTTCAAGTCTGTGTGCATGGATGGCTGCTCTGCCCCTTGCTTGGTGGATTTCCCCTGGGTATTCCAGTTGCCTCCTACAGTCAAAAGACATCCTTTATCCTTGTGCCCTGCACTGAATTGGCACTCCATCTCAGGGGTACCCTGCCTGTTCCCTAAAGTTTCCTTGGATAGGCTCCTGGTCTCCCGTGACCCTGTACAGGTTAAGCGTTATAGAAAATGACTGAGAGCAAGAAGAAGCTTTCCATTGCTCACAATTGCGTTGCATGAACACATTAAAGAAATTATTGTAAATAATTATGGTTTTATGCTCACAATCAATGTGAACTAATGAGGAAACAAAGTCAGCAATTGTTTTAATTAATGCATCTGTTTAATAGTTTAATCTCGCCGCATTAATTTATTCCAGTGGACTCTCCTTTTTTTTGATGATGTTTGGTTTGTTGTTTGCTCTGCTATTAAAGCAAATGAGAACAAGTAAATATTAGACCCTCCAATAAAAATGTGTATCTGCACCATAAATTTACTTAGCCTGACTGATAATGGAGTAGTTTGTGGTTTCGTTATAACAGGAAATTACTAAGTATCAAATCCATACAATAGTTGGAAATTTTTCAATTATTCAATGAATGATTTATTAGTGCTGTATGGCTTCTTTCTCTTGCTGCTCTCTCTCTTAGTGTGTTATTTTTCAGTGAGACAAAAATATACCTGGGTGCTACTCCAAATGTCGCACCTACAAGCATAGGGTTTCTAATGTAAATATATATATATATATATATATAATAGCTGCACAGATAGTTCCTGAAATTCCCCAAGTACATTTTAGAAACCACAGAAAAAGACTGTTGAGAATTAGCCTGAAATATCTGGACATAGTTCTTTTTTGGGGGTAAATATGTTCAAATCGCTTGATGGTGTAATGGTTATCACAGTGGGCTTACACCACCAGGGTCGAAGGTTTGAATCCCACCTTCAGGTTTGCTGTTTTCCCCCTTGCTTGGGGACCTCGAATTAGCCTGAAGTATCCGGACAGTTTTTTGGG
>JAOVVB010000023.1:10302381-10325015 GCA_028570985.1 Heterobranchus longifilis | reverse complement strand
GGCTTTATTGTCAGTTATTATACAGTTAGTACACAGTGAAACGAAACAACGTTCCTCCAGGACCAAGGTGCTACATGCAACATAAATTTTCCAACATTATTAAAAGTAAATGTTCTCTGAAAGTCTTTTAGCATTAATTTACTTTACACATAATGTTTTACACCCTACAATCTAATCTTTATCATTTTTACATGCACACAGATTAACCATGGAAAGAGATCATTACCATGGAAAGAGGTCACCATTATAGAAATAACAGATTTTACTCAAATTTAGAAAACACAGTGATATATGGAGGCGGCACAGGGGCTCGGTGGTTAGCACTGTTGCTTTGCACCTCCAGGGTCAGGGTTCGAATTCCCGCTGGGTTTCCTCTCATAGTCCAGACATGCAGATTAGGCTAATTGGGGTTCCCTAATTGCCCATAGTGTGTGAATAAGTGTGTGTATGTGTGTGTGCCCTGCAATCGATTGGCACCCCATTCAGGGTGTACCCCACCTCGTGCCCTAAGTCTCCTAGGATAGGCTCCAGGCCCACCGCGACCCTGTACACAGGATAAAGCGATGTACATAGGGAGTGAGTTATTTCTGGACCTTAATGTCTGCAATGATCTCTTATGTGTATGTCTCAAACATCGTGTTGATATTCACTCTTGTTTCCTTTGCTCCTCACACTTTTTCCTCTACCTTTCTATATTTCTTTCTCTTCATAGCTGGAATACACAGCGAGATTGGACTTTCTGTGGCGAGTACAGGCGAAGGAGGAGATAAATGAAATGCGGGAGCTGCGGGAGCATAATGAGAATATGCTGCGCAACATACTGCCCAGCCATGTTGCTCGGCACTTCCTGGAAAAGGACAGAGACAATGAGGTCATGACACACACCTACACACTGCACACAAAGGCTGTGAAAGTGCTTTAAAATGCTATTCTTGCCCTTCTTCTTTGCAAATTTTCTGAGTTTGTCATGGCTATGGAGAACAATCATACACAAAAGCTTAATTTAAATGTTATTAATTTCTCTACATTATAAGTGATGTTAATAACACAATTACCCTAAGTACATCCTAGTCAATTATGCATGTGATTATTTAATTGCACATACGAACTGAGTGTGTAGATGATGATGATGCTTCATTAATCCTAGTCAGTCATGAGATTAAAATATTATAAATATCATAATTAGTTAATAAAAAAACAACTTTTATATTATAGTAATTTTTGGCATGTCCAATATATAGCTTAATTTTTTTATCAGCATAACAAACTCAAAGCATGTGTTTGTGATGTTACTTCTCCCTCCTTGAGAACATGGCTAATTTTGCTCTCCTGGACTCCTGGCCATGAATATCTGTTTTATTACTGAGATTTGAACTCTAGCTACAAATTAATCCCGACATGGTAAAGCACCAAATCCAAACGACTGGGTTCAATGAACTCTCATACCAATCATGTGTTACATATACTTCTGTGGCGTCTTAAATTTATATCAGAGGTTATTAGAGTTCATGAAATTTTGACTGGTAAACGAGACGTACAAAAACAGCTTCCTGCATGCAACGTGTTTTTCTCAGGTTAATTTTACATGAAGCACTCTTGAGTCTTGTAAGCATTATCTCTGTGTAATATTTCCTTTTGTGAAGTGCATCATTTTCCTCCTTACTGTGAAGTGCATCATTGCTCCCAAATGCAGCAAAACCGGTGCTAATTATAGCAGCACCAAGAGGCGAAGAAGTATTGGTTTGGAAATCAACTGTTATTAAACAACGTGAAGGTGGAAAATTAATAAATGGTATTGCTCATGATCTAAGCATATCACCCTCATACACGGGAGGAGAAAAACTGTTTTATTCTTCCATCCTTAGAACTAAGTTAGGTTTTTTGCCTGGCAGTGGCATGGCATGTCCTGTAATTCAGGTACGCTACATTACATACAAGAGGCACCACCATGCAGTGACTTGTATTCGTACTGTCTGTCTGTATGTCTATATGTCCAGCCAGATTTTGTCACAGCATCACACAAAACTGGCCTGATAGAATTTAATGAAACTTTGGCAGCACTTTGGTATTTGCCTGGAGTTAAAGTGGCGCCATAAATGAAATCAAAATGTTGAGTAGAGGTGAAGTTTTGAGCAATTATGTACCAGATTGAAAACCGGAAGTTTTGACAGCGTACTGTGGGCGTGTCTTAAATCAACCGCTGGGCAGAGTTTATTGAAACTTTTGCAGTAATTAGATATTTGCCTGAACTTTAACCTGCACCATAAGTGAAATCAAAATGGTAAATAAAAGCGGTTAGAAACAGTTATGTGTCAGATTTAATAATCTACTTTAAAATAAGCTTCTAATAAGCTACTAGCTTAATGTAAACAAACACTTGCACCAATAGATATTAATTAGAACAGCTAAACTGAATATTTTTACAGGGATTACTTGATTTTTTTCACCGCTGAAATAATAGTGCTGAAGTAGTATTAGTGAATTTTAACACACTAGTTTGTTTTAAGACCAAACTTAATAGGTATCCAATCTACTTTTTTGATTTCTCATCTGTGATTCACTCCCCGATTACTAAACAGGGAGTTTACTTGGCTGACGACGAAGGAAGTTCTACTTAGCACAAGGCGCAAGATACTCAACCTTAAAAAAATTATTTTTTTATTTTTTTATGTTAGACAGAGAGTGTAAAAACAGGAAATAATAAAGTCACATTACATTAAAGCTGATCACCTTATTTTTAGCTTCAACTTTTTAACTATTTCTACAAATTTTTTAACTGTCAACCCTATAGTTTTCATACAAACACACCAGAAATGATTTTATTTATTTGGGTGAATTTTGTTCATTTCTTTTATTATTACTTTTCTCTTTAGATTATTGGCAACTGACATCTAATCGACAAAATAGTTAAAATTTTATTATTAATATAGAGGAAGTATAATGTCCTTTGGTAATGTCGTATTGAAGCAGGCTTAGTAAAATGTCGTGGTTAAAGCAGGCTTATTAATTGCTGGGTACACTGTTGGGTTGTTTGCCTGATAAGGTGATTGGTGATATTTATTGATCTTTCAAATCCTGACATTAAACAGTACCTTATGCTGCTTTGTCATGAGTTTGTGTGGCAGTTTGATAGGCTGAATGTTCCTGAACATGGTCAGAAATGAATAAGTAGTCTATGAGATAAGCATTGTCTCACTTTAAAACACTGCTCATGTCATAAAGCAGAACTTAATTTCACTGTGTTTATGACTGGTTTGGATCAGGTTTATGATTGGTTGGAATTTGAAATCAGGTTCTGTTCATTTGTTTGGACTGGAAACTTGTTTCTCATGGACAAAAGAAATGCTTACAAAAGCATTTCTAATAATAATAATTTCTAATACAAAATGCTTTCAAATAAATACGAAAGTTCCATTTTATACAAAAGTTTGTGTCCATCAGTAAAGGAAAATCAAAATTCATTTCCCACGACACGGTCTTCTTGCACAACTAGCAGCAGTGGCAGCATTTTCTGCACAAATTCTGAAATGACACTGTCTCTTTAGAATTAGTCTGTCTTGTCTTGCAGTGTGTGGTAGTGTGGCCTTCCAGACATAAGGTGATCAGCAGAAGAACCAGTTGTTGAGAATCAGTTCCATCGCCTGAAATTCTTGGCAACTCCAAACCGTCTGGTTGAAGCATTCTGATGGCACTTTCTCTTTGCTAGCATTGTCTAAACATGGCATGATAGTTATGTTATTCGTGGAAAAGTAACTGAGCATAACAGTAATTTTACCATACATACCAGTAATTCTACAATTTTTAATGAAGCAGGGCAAACATGACATGTGAACACTAGATGCATATAAACTCGCATAAAACATTTCAAAACATTAACACATCACATTAACACTTCATTTAAAAGATTTGCATGTCATATTTTGAAACTCACCAAGTCCGGAGAATTTCAACACCCTTTAAATCAACCGCTCGCAGGGTTTACAATCGCAATCATTGAATCATCCACTTCAATAAACATCAATAATCACGCTAGGATGACCCAAGTAAGATGTTTACAAATGTTAAAACATTATCCAATGCATTATTTATGCATTTTAAACAAAGATAAATGATATACTGTACCTGTCTTTAAATCAGTGTTGACACTCACCATTTGTACAATTACTTAAATATACATCTTTTACTTTATTTTTTAAATTCACTAATTTCTAACCTGGGTTACACATGTCATAAGCATGTACCCGGTGGCGTAGTTGTTAGCACTGTGGTCTCGCACCTCCAGGGTTGAGGGTTCGATTCCCTCCTGGTTGGTGTTTTTTTGGTGTGCTCTAGTTTCCTTTTTCCCAAATTCATCCCAAATCCATGTGATGGATTGGCACACTGTCCAGCGTGTCCCCCGCCTTGTACCCCAGTCACCTAGGATGCCACCATGACCCTGTATGCAGGATAAGCAGTATAGAAGATGAATGAATGTAAAACCTGCCTTAACCTGCATGATATTGAGGCAGGTTCCACACAGATTTATCAATTGCACATAAATCACTGCTTGATTTGGTGTTGTACGATAACTCAGTAAATAAATCACAAGATGGATAGTCATTCAAATGCCATTCCAGGTGATCAAATCTCAAATAGATCCATTTGATGAATGCCTCCCCTCATATCTCACTGAATATCTCTAGCTCTACCAGTATCTCTATTGTCTTATGTCACTCTTTGTAATGGAGGATTTCTTGGGTCTTGACATTTTTTTGGCTTGTGTGTCGCCGGGTGATGCGAGTGTGACTGGAGGTGTGTCTGTGCTTTTAGGGTTTGGCTGTCAGTGAATAGTGCCAACGTGGCACTGGGGTCTTATTAAAAATGCATCTTTCAGACCTTTGTGTGTAGCTGTGTGTGTGTGTGTGTGTGTGTGTGTGTGTGTGGTGGGTGTTTCAATGAAGTAACCTGCCTCACTTTACCTTTGCCAGCTGAATGATTCAATCCTATTGTCATCAAAGGCAAAGAAATGTGATCCACACTCGCACACAAACAGAGCTAGAGCATAAAAGTGTGAAGGTCACTCATGAAGTTGCAGCTCATGAAGGACTGATTTCTCTAAACAGCCAGTTATTGTCACAGCTCTTTTATCAGAGGCCATGCTCTATAATGTGAGGATGCATACATGAATGCGAGTGTTGAAATATATTTGGTGGAGGATTAGTTCCCTCTGGTGGCCAGTTTGACCAGTACAGTGTATAAAGCAAAAACAAAAGTGCAATACAAAATTAAATATTATAATTAAATATAAAGTACAAATATAATCTTTTGGATACATGTCCAAGAAAATACACCTTGCTCTCTGAGCCGTATGAGAAGTCAGGTGATGATAGAGTTTTGTTTAGGCTGAAACATCTACAGTACGCTCAATGACTCTCCGGTATACACACAATCGTTATAATGTAGTCATCAGTAAGTAAATTATCTTACTGTAGGTCACTGTAGGCGAAGAACCGGAAATGCCAGCATCAGTACCTCAAAAAAACATATTTGTAAAAAATAAGATTGTTTTAATACAGTATGTACACTATTTAGAAAGATTAGAACTCAAGATGGGTAAAGAACGTAAAGAACCATACATGTTAACTTCATTGACCTGGCCACATAAAAGTGAAAAACTATCGCAAAAAAAAAAAAAAAAAAGTCTTGATATTTTTAATTTCAGGGTTTTTATGAGTGCCCTAAAGGGTTAACATGATACTGAAGTGAGGAAGTTTGTCTTATTAGTTAAATATGTTCACCCTCAGCTCCTGTAGACTACAAAGCCAAGTGACACTCTGTTTAAGGTTAGATGTGAGTGTAGTCAGTGTTGTGTATATGTTCATCTGTTAATGCATATAAAGCAGATGTGCAGCATTCATGCTTTATTACCTTCACTTTGTGCACCGGGCCATTGTCATGCTTGGAACAGGCTTGGGCCCTTTAGTTGTATACTGTACAAAGACATTGTAGGCAGTTGTGGGCTTCGAGCATGGTAGAAAGAGTTTGATGATGAGCCCACGTGGGCTTAATGGTGACGTTTTTCACATATGTTTGGCCATATACTGGAACTGACAAAATCAAACATTTAGCCCTAAAGTTAAAATATCAGAATGAACATGTGTATTTTAACTGGTTTGCACAATTACACACTCATTATAATGCTGTTTCAGATATTTGATGCTCCCCACCCCTGTCTGTTTTCTTTTGCTTAGAGATTGACCCATTTCTTCTTTTCTGTTTTTTTTATCTTATCTTTACAGGAGTTGTATTCTCAGTCCTATGATTCTGTCGGCGTGATGTTTGCCTCTATTCCCGGCTTTGCCGATTTCTACTCACAGACTGAAATGAACAATCAAGGAGTTGAATGCTTACGGCTATTGAATGAGATCATTGCTGACTTTGATGAGGTCAGGATTGACACTTACATTGACACAGACAAACACGCATGCACAAGTAAAAGTATTTTGAGAATACTGCGCCAAATTAGAATGACAAATAATCTTTTTTATTATTGTATTCTAATACACTGGATTTGATGCAATTCAGTGACTATAAGCTTAAACAATGAAGGATAAATTTAAGTCAATATTTACAGTATGTGGATACAACATGCAGTTACAGCAATATTTTTGGCAATCAAAAGTGGGTAAGTTAATACATAAATTATATAGTCCTCTCCGAAAGTAGTGGAACAACAAGAGTAATTCATTTGTTTTTGGTATTCTTCGAAAAAAAAAATGGGTTTGAGAACAACAAATAAATAATTAGCTACATTTCTAGCTACAAGTTTTAATTTCCTGATGTTTACATCTAGATGATTTAAGCACCTTAGAACATGTTTTTTTTCCTGACACATTTCTCAAGTAATTAGAAATATTGGAACATGAGAATGACAGAAACTTCTTGTTGCCCAGGTGTGTCCTGTTAGATTGTTAGATTGAGTGTTTAAATAATTAATAGTCAAAATCCAGAAAAAAGAAATGATCAGAAGATAATTCCAAACATATGATCTCACTGATCAAGCACAATGGAGGTAGTGTCATGGCCCAGGCTCGCATGACTGCTTCTGGAACAGGCACACAAATTACTGATGATTTAATTCGTTATATACTGATGATGTAACTGATGCTGTTAGCAGGCAATAAGTTTAGAAATCTAAAGACCTATTCTGACTGCTAGCTTTGGGGACAATTGTTGCTTAGACAATTAAGACATTGGGTTAGTGATTGGAAGGTTGGGGGTTCGAGCACCAGCAAGTTGCTACTGTTAAGCCTTCGAGCAAGGCGTTAACCCTATCTGCTTCAGGGTGCTATAACCTGACTAACCCTGTGCTCTGACCCCAGCTTCCTAACTGAGATATGTAAAAAATCATTTCCTTGCTGTTACATATATGTAACAAATAATTGAATCTTAATTTACAGACAGATTAATTCAAATCTGGATTAATTTAAACTAACTGCAATAGTGGAACTTGCAGCAAAGCGAAAAAAAAAAAACATAAATAAGAAATGACAGCAGACTGGTGATGTCAGTGGATCATGTCTTAAGCGGTTTTTGCAAGCAAGGTATATGTTAACGAATATTAAGTATGTTCTACCTATTATTATTAAATTGATTACTATTTTATATTTTTGCTCACCTAAGGACAACATTCTGTGTTCTGTGGTGTCTAACATGTGTAGATGTAAATATCAGGGAATTTAAAGCAAAAATTCTGATCTACTGTATCTTCTCATGTTTACATTGTGATCTCAGACCCACATTTCATGTGTGCCAAAAAATATGGGTAGCACTGTGGCCTGGCACCCCCAGGGTTGAGGGTTTGATTCCCTCCTCAGGTCTGTGTGTGTGGAGTTTGCATCTTCTTCCGGTGCTTAGTTATATACAGATTAGGCTAATTGGTGTTTCCAAAATACTTATAGTGTGTGAATGAGTGTGTGTGTGCATTGCAATGGATTGGCATCCCATCCGGGGTGTACCCCGCCGTGTGCCAAAGTCTCCTCTGATAGGCTTCAGGCGTTCAGCAGGGGTGTCAAACTGGATACAGAAAGGGCCATGTTGGTGCAGGCGTCCATTCCAACTAACCAGAAGCCACGCCTGATGAAAAGCCAAGAACGACTAATGAAACAGGAGTGGCTTTTACTTGGTTGAAATGTACACCTGCACCCACATGGCCCTTTCTGGATCCAGTTTGACACCCCTGCTGCAGGACAGTATAGAAAATGAATGAATGAATAAATGAATGAAAATCAATGTTAAAACTTCTTAATTGTGAAGGATTCCACTCTAGACTAAAACACTGCCTCAATCTAATATGACAGTTAAGCCTGCTAGGTTTAAATGTTATATTTTTAACATGCCAGGTGTCTAAGGTGTTTAATTATCAAAAAATATTTTGTTGTGCTGTCTTTTTTATTTCTGTACTAATGTTACAGATGTGTGAATTGTTTGTCTAGCAGAGGGCTCACAGGAAAACATTTGAAGAAGATGTTGATTAGTGATGTACTGTATGTAAAAAAAAAAATTGCTGAAAAAGAACACTTTTATAATAAAAGTTTAATATAAACTTATATTTTAATGAAATAAATGTATATAAAAATAATATATTATATTTTAATTAAATAAATTTGGCGGAAATAGGTTTTAGTTTACTTGAATACTTGCACCGAATGGTGGAATTGGAATTGTGGCGAACAATTCCACAAAAAAAAAAAAAAAATCCAGATGAGTGTGTTAACTGTTTTGAGAACAACGTAGACAAATGAGTGGTATTAAATGCCAAATATCTGATATATTCAGTAGCGCAGAAAGGTAGCAGCACTTACACTTTTTTTTTTCCAATCACAAATTGGAACAAATATCTGCAGCTATAAGCAGCATTGCAGTAACAGCTGATTAAGTTCCAGCGAATTTCACATATATCATGTGTGCTGCTCTGTTCATTTGATCTTAAGAGTAAAAATGCGTAAATTGCAAATATTCATCACACATTTCAGGTATAACAGCCTGATGTAACAGGAAGCTGATTACTTCGTGCCCGAAGCCTTTATACATTCGAAACCATTTCTATATCCATAATGGTTCTGCAGCAGAGAATGATTAAAGAATAAATGATTATAAGATCAGTATCATTAAAAACCTATTTGCTATATTTGAGGCTTCAAATATATTGTTCATATAAACTTCACAATTTGGCGATTTCACCAATAGATGACATGTTGGCTAGTTGTAAATAGCTCATTTTGTAGTACAGGGGCGTACAAGTCAAACCTGGACATTTGAATTAAAGTGTAAAAGCGATTCAAGCACAATATGGTGATGAGACTCTTAGCTGCAATAAAATATTTGAATGTTGCAAATGGTTTAATAACGCCATATTTCTGTGACTGACGATTCTGTCCACAGTGGCTCTGACACGCTCCTGTGAACATTCAGCAAATGGAACATCTTTTAAAAAATTGACAAATAACTTTTCATTTTTCATAACTTTTTTCATCTCAGAGAACTGTACACGCTTCTACCTTTATCTGTGCCTTTTTCACATGTTTGAACCATTAATGGAGTTCTAGGGAGGCTAGCATTTCACATGTGAAGAAGATCATAGCGTACTCAGCAGACTTGCTCTCTTGATCGTATCCAAGCACTAGTGAAATGCTGGGATAAATACATTAGTGTAGCAAGGGATTGTCAAAAGTCTCAGTTTGACTTGAGTTTTCCTCGTTAATTTTAAAAATAAATGTCTGTATTTTATAATAAAAACCTGTATTTTATAATTCATAATATTGTGCTTAGAACAGTGTCAGGCAGTATTATTATTGTTATAACATTGTACTGTATATGAAAAGTTTCATTATATTACTGAGAAAGTAATATTACCAGAAAGATTACCAAGTAGAAAGCATCAGTGCATCAGTAAACTCTTGTAAAATTTAATCTTTGATTGCCACAATTAATTTGATATTGTCCATGGATTAGGCCGTCTTTGTGTGTCTTTATAATACAGTAACAGGCAAAACCTAAGCTTATGGGAATTAAAAAAGGAGTTTAATATTTTGCAGCTTCTGCTGACTTCAGCTTTGTGCTTAAAGAATTTACTGTATACCTGTTGTTGTTCAGCACAGAGTAATATAGTAAATTTATACACCCAAGGTATACCAACCAAAAGTCTGGTTGTTTTTATGGCTTAACCTTTAAAGCTCTATTTAGTCTGTGCTTTTCCACTTTCCTGACCTTTGTTTTGCCATCTCACCTTTTCCTACAGCTGCTGGGAGAGGAGCGTTTTCAAGACATTGAGAAGATTAAAACCATTGGCAGTACATACATGGCTGTCTCTGGCTTGTCACCTGAAAAGCAGGTAAAGCACAAAAGCCTTAAAAAGATAGCAAAAATGTTTTTTATCACCTACATAAACAAATAAAAGAAATAAAATTTATATGAATAAAAAAAGCTAAATAATAGGATGAACTGCGTCACATGCTATTTTATGTTATGATGTTACATGAAACCAAGCTTTGCAGCAATTAAGACTTTTCAATTTTAATATACTGTACCAGACTGATGTTAGATTCCTGTGTATAGAATAATGGCTATTTGATCGCCTACATCATTCTTCTTTACATCTCTACATCTTCTTTAATTTATATTGCATTCCCCATTAGACTACGAAGCCAGAAAAAACTTCCATCTTTCCAGCTTAACTGCAATTTAAGATGCAATTTCTTATCCCTTTGGTTTTTTTCTTCTGTGCTTAAAGACAAATGTTTGTGTGTGGTCTAGGCAGTGGTCTCGACACTATTGATAAAACTCTACTGAAAAATCTGGCAACCTCAAAAGAGATCATTTTGCATAATCTGAATGAAGAGCTCAGAAAATCAGTTTTAGCAGCTGCAGAGATCAAATCTGAATACATGCAAAATTTCCCCACATAAATATTGATGTCACTTTTGGACTAAAATTACCAATTCTAAATAATGCCCTTGAACTAAACATGTGCATGCTTGTCTCTCTCTCTCTTTCTACACGTCTGTGTGTCTTTCCGTAGCAATGTGAAGATAAATGGGGTCATCTGTGTGCTCTGGCTGACTTTGCCATTGCTTTAAATGAGAGCATACAAGAGATCAACAAACACTCCTTTAATAATTTCCAACTCCGAATTGGTAAGAGACCCGACATTTATACAAATACGTACTGAAATTCTGGGAGAACTGGCAGAACATACCCTTCCTCTTCTGCGTATTCCTGATCATTCTCTTATTCTTTAACCTTCTCAGGAATGGCTCATGGCTCTGTGGTAGCAGGTGTGATCGGTGCTAAAAAGCCTCAGTATGATATTTGGGGGAAAACGGTGAACCTGGCCAGCCGCATGGACAGCACAGGTGTGAGTGGAAAAATCCAGGTCCCCGAGGAGACATACAGCATCTTGACGGAGCGCGGCTTTGCCTTCGAATACCGTGGGGAGATCTACGTGAAGGGCATCAGCGAGCAGGAGGGCAAAATTCGAACACATTTTCTTCTAGGCCGTGTGCAGCCCAACCCGCTTATCCTGCAGCCCCGCAAGCTTACAGGCCAATACTCACTTGCTGCTGTGGTGCTTGGCCTTGTCCAGTCGCTCAATCGGCAAAAGCAGAAGCAGATCCTCAATGAGAACAACAACTCAGGCATCATGAAGGGTCACTATAACCGCAGGACCCTTCTGGCACCCACAGGTCCTGATGCCAGCCATGCTGAGATAGCCACAGACAAGAATGAACTGGCCTAAAGATTACCACTTTATTTTTTTTAATAACTAAATACTATGGGAAAAAAAACTGAGCCAACATAGAGATGGCCTGAGGAGAAAGACTGAACAAAGCACCACAACGCCTGACTAATAGACTGAGCTACCCCAAAGACTGTCTGATAAACTGCCTGCGTGTCTGTATTGCTGTTTCTTTTTTTAGTATTTCTTTTGTATTTCGAACACAATAAAGGGGTTTAATTTTATAAATACTTAGGAAAGCTGATTTCTTTTTATGCTGGATCACTAATGCTCTGTGTGCTACATATTCAAAGATTTGGAAAATTTATTTGGAAGTTTGGGAAATTATATTATTATACCTGTTTCCATAAAAAGGACTGGTAATGCTTAAAGCCTCATGAAATTTGATGTATTGATAAAACGAATGAAGATTTGAAGATAAAATGAAGATTTTCAGAGCAACTCAGAGCATATTTTAGAAACAAAGAGCAGGAGTTAATCCTATTAGTGCAGCTTAACCATTAAATCATGACCAGCAAATATTTGTTTATGCATAAAGCACTGTCTTATAAGTGTTGAAATCTCTATTTGTAGGAAATAATAAGAATTACAAATGCAAGTAGTCAGCACAGTGACATTGTTTAGCACTGTGGCCTCACACGTCCAAGGTAATGTGTTAGTAATGAAGTCCCCCTTCATGTCTGTGTGCATGGAGTATGCATGTTGTCCCTGTTCTTGCGAGGCTTCCTCTGGCTACTCTGGTTTCTTCCCACAGTTCCCACAAGACATGCAGATTAGGCTAATTGGTGTTTCCAAGTTATCAGTATTGTGTAAGTGTGTGAGTGGCTTGTGCCCTACCATGGACTGGACTGTTTACCCCATCAAGGGTGTAGCCCCCCTTGTGTCCCGGGTACCCTGGGATAGATTCCAGGCCTTCCTCTATAAAGGTATAGAGAATGAGAGCAAAGGCAAGAAAACTACTTTCAACTCACTCACTTATTCTCTGTACTGCTTTTCCTATACACGGTCACAGGAGGCCTGGAGCCTATCACAGGGGACTTGATGGAATACACCACGGATAAGTTGCCAATCCATCGCAGGGCACAGACACTCATACATTTACACACTATGGGTAACTTCGAAACACTAATTAGTTTACCCTGAATGTCTGTGAACTGTGGGCAGAATGTGGAGCAACCAAAGGATACTCACCAAGCACAGGGAGACCATGCTACTCCTCACGCACACAGAACTGAGGCGGAAATCGATCCCTCAACCCTGGGTGGAGGTGCGAATGGACAGTACCAATCACTATGCCACCATGCCCCCCTTACTCATGACTCATAAAGGTGAAAAAAACATTTATTAATTTTTGAGCCAGTACCATGCATTTTATTAGTGACAGTATTAGTGATTGAATCCCACGTTTACAGAGTACATCCAGTTACAACTGCTTAGTATTTACTAAGGGAGTTTTTTCATCAAAACATTGTAAAGAACATGTTATCAAAATGCTGGCCAATGATCAAAGTATTTAAAAATAGTTTATAGATTATGGTTCTATAGAAACCCAAGTTCTGTTGGGAACAATCTGAGGGAATGTTGTTTTATAGAAGGGGTTCTAAAGAAAAATTCATTTCAAATTGGTTCTATAGAAAAATTTACTGATGTCACAAGGGCATGATAACTTTTCAGCTAGGCCCGGAGAAAATCTTGGAACAATATGTCTACAGACAAATCACATGAATCTGCCAAAAATATACTGTAAAAAATTACAACAAAGCCAATTTCAAACATGAAGTTACTATTTTTGTTAAATACAGTATAAGTCTGCATATGGTGGAAGACAGGATGATTACATATGACACCATCAAAATTTCACAATAGCATCCAGCATTCTCACAAAACCGTCTTTAGCCCCTCTCACACGTACCTTATAACCCCTCTGAAAAGGGAAATGCCCTTTGTTAGCACTTATTCTACCGCAATTACTGTAAGACGGTAAGTAATGCTCAAATTTGTCTGAAACAGGAAATCATTCATTTCATTGTTCTGAACTTGACATTTATAACCCTGATAATGCCACAACTAGGCCATAGTCTCAAAGCCAGAGGAAAACTCATTGAGATGGATAGCTAGCCTGGGGCATGGTGTGACTTGTGAACTATTTTTCCTGTGTGCCTAATGATGGTTTTAAATGTGTGCCATATTTAAGAGGTTTCAAATGATTGCTCAAATCTGTCCTCATATTTGTACTTTTTCAGGTGTACCAGGCACATTTATCTTTAAATAAATTGTGATATCATTGAGGTAGGCTGCTATTTAAAGCTGGCGGTGCCTTAGGGCAACATCTGTGAGCTACAGGAAGGTCATTTGTACATCATGAGGTCCAGACAGATGTGTCTTGTAGCTCTAGTGACCTCCAGTGGTGGAGAAGGTTGTCTTTATTTTTCCCTCCTCTTTACGGGAGGCCTGCCAGAATCCCTTAGTGTCCCTAAGTAGAGATGTAGCTGGCTTTTGCAAGCTGGATAATGAGGTCATAAATCAGAAGAACGGCTTATACTTTGTTCAGGCTGGGGAAGTCATTACAAATCTCCTATTTCCATTTGAATAAGAATAAGAATATGTAAGAACAATAGCACAGGACCAAGCGCTGTCCAGTGGCTCTATCCATCCTCATCCTCAGCATCTTTGGCACTTTCTGCCAAAAGACATCTAGGATTCTCATGCTTGCTCCTTTGGAGTTTTTAATGTCATACTGGGAACATGCTGGGAAACTGGTTTGTGAGCTCTTTCAGTTTCTCTCAAAGGATTATGAATAAATTGACATACATTAATTCTTTCTAAATTGCAAAATAATTTGTGATGGTGCATGACACTTGAGTGGGTATAGAGCGTGGATACACCACAGAAGTTCTCCATTTGGAGCTCCAGTATCTTTTATTTAAGATACTATCACTATCTATCAATCTATCAAAGCAGTCACTATTAACAGTCCTAGAAAAAGAAAACTTTCTTTCTGCATGCTATCCGGCTAGGTGGGTGTCCCCTTCCTCCCAAAGGTCTGTGCTTGGTGGAAGAGGACAGGTTCCTAGATGGACGAGCATCATTGGTGTAGAAGTAGCTGCTACCCTGCTAGAAAAAAAGATTCACTTAAGTCTATGGCCCTGATTGTCTCTGTTAGCCCTCAAATACATATAGTTCCCATCAACGATCTTGTCTTTTAAAGTTCTAGCCAATTACTTGCACTCTCCTTCTCTGTGTGGGAGTTGAAGCTGTGCAAGAGCTGAACATACTTAGTCCTCTACCTCCCCAGTGGGACATAAGGCATCAGCGATTTGCCTTTATTGGGTCCTGTCTTGTGCAGAGCGTTGTTCCTCTCTTTATGTTAAGCTCATCTCTTTCACCTCAGCTGTCACTGTATGCCACCAGGTTGTTTCGGAAAGGTCCTGTCTTCTTTTCCGGGTGGTGTCCATCTAAAGGTAGTCTTGGAGTTCAGCTCCATTCTGATGACATGTCCAAAGCCATGGGATATGGCAATATTTAATGTCCTGTACTGGCTCCTTATTTTCTTGTACAGTTTTTCACTGGAGATCTTTTTTGGTCAGAATATGTACTGTAATATTTTCCTAAGCAACTTTAGTGGAAAGTGTTGACCTTGTTAGGGTCACCTTTTGTTACATGCTGGCACTAGGCACCAGATAGCAGAAATGATTTCACAGTGCCAATGTACAGCTGGACCTTTAGTTTTACAGCTGAACCTTTAGTTTAGTCTTGTGGAGTCATCAGCAAAGTCAAGCTTTTAAGGTTGGGCAAAGGGTTTCTACTCTATGAAACAAAAAAGATTTCCACTGACACTGCAAAAAAAAAAAAAAGTGTGAGCATTGTTGGAGGAACTCCACATTGCACCCATGATATTCCATAGGGTGCCATGGAGCATATTGTCAAAGGCTTTCTAAAAAGTAACACAAAGGTAGAAAGAGGTATTAAATTCAATGCACTCCTTGATGATGTCCCTAAGAGCAAATACTGTCTGATACATTCCAGTCCTGTACTGAATGTGCCCGTTCCTGTCAGGTTGAGTAATGAATGAAAGTGCTGTACCCATTTTGGTGCCTACTCATGCTCTGTTGTGAGATGTTTGCCATCTTTCTTTGCCACCCTTTCTCTGACAGGGGCAGACTGGGTAGTGTTCTTGCCACTTAGTTGCTTTGTGATCTCATAAACAACACTCAGCTCACCTCTTGGAGCAGCATGCTCAGCTTCACCTGTCAACTCCTCAACAAAGAGCATCATTCCTGGCGCTCTCCTAACCTACATACACAATATTTGATCTTGTAGGCTTCTTTGACTCTTGGAGCCCTTGTGACTTTGTGCTCAACATCTTGGGTTTCAGTTGTTTCCTTTCTTCTTTCTTCTGTAAAGTCCCAGTTATCTGTACTGTACAGCCAAAGACAATGGCACATCCAGACCAGCAGGGCAGTTTCTCAGTTCAAGTACAAATCTTTTGAAGAGTTTTAGACACTTTTTGAAACAGTTTTCCCCATATTGGCATTCATATCTTCCATGTTCAGGGACATGTCATGTTCAGAGACTACCTGTTGTAATTCTTTATGCTAGTCATTGTTATATATATTTAATAATATAACAATGAATAATAAATTATTCATATAATAATATAACAATGAACAATACATTTTAAGGGCCACGTTTCCTATTTTTTGTTTGTTATGTCCAGAGTGCAGGATAACTGAAATATCCCTGGTCACTTAGTATCCAGAGCCTGTCCATTAACATTAATTAATCTCCAGAATGTCCAGACTTTATCTCTTTATCTTATTAGTGAGCTGTTCTTGTCACAGTACATGCTCCAGGGAGGAAGTTGGTTTTGTTCTCTTTTTTTGTGTTCTGTATTGTTGTGGAATTTTTATATGGTGTTGTTGTGACCCCAAGCCCACCCACAGACTGTGACAAGTGCTGAATTTTGTTTGGGTTCAACCCTGGAACCTGCCCGACAAGGAGTTAAGCCTGTTAGTATAGTTCCCAAGAGGCTCTGAGATACGCAAGCCTTAACAAGGTAACAGCACAAGGGATGCCAAGAACTAAATACTACCATTCAAAAGACAAAACCAAGAAATTGAAGTTAAGTCTTTCAGAGAGAGAGAGAGAGAGAGAGAGAGAGAGAAAATCAAGTGTGACAATAATACAGACTCTCGAGGAAGGTATAAAAGAAAGCAACATTACATTCATATTTATCTTGTTTTGCCTGGCCTTTTTCAGCTTGGCAGATGGCATAACTGAACCAGAATTCTTTACTAAAACCTAAAATACTTAAAATACATATGTAAGGTAAAAGCAGGGTGAAGTGTACAAAAAGCAGTTATGTTAGTCAGGTGTATAACAGGTGTATGTTTATTCATAAAAGTACTGACTCCTTCTACAAAATTAATTTCTACATTCACAAGCAGCATTTCACAACGCCCCTGCCTGTCCCACAGATATAAAGATGCACCATATGGCCAAAAGCATGTGGACACCTGACCATCACACCATGACTCTTCCACACACTGGTGCCATAATTTTGGAAACACACAACTGTACAGGATGGCTTTGTGTCTTTTTACTATTGCAATTTCTCTTCACTAGAATTAAGAAGCCCAAACATGTTGCAGCAGGAAAATGCCCTCTGCACAAAGCAAGGTCCATAACGATATGATTTCGCAAGGTTGTTAAAGTGGAATTCAAGTGGCCTGCACAAACCCCTGAATTGAACATTTTGGTAAGTGCAGACTGTCTGCCAAGACTTTTTGTTACATTAGCTCAGAATAGGAGCAGTTACAGCAGCAAAGGGAACCACCTCCATATTAACCCCACTGGTTTTGGAAGGGGGTGTTCAACAAGCACATATGGTAGGGTCATGTGTTCACATCCTTTTGGCAATATAAATTAAATTGAATATTTTCCCTTTATTTCAATAAATCAGCTTTGTGTAACTTCAGTGTTATCCAGCAGGTGGCGCTCTCTCTCCTGTCATCTTAGTTTCAAAATGATCACTCACTCACTCATCATCTACAGTATAGCGCTTAATCCTGTGTACAGGGTAGTGGATGGCCTGGAGCCTATCCCAGGAGACTTAGGGCACGAGGCAGGGTTCACCCTGGACAGGGTGCCAATCCATTGCAGGGCACACACACATACACACTCTTGAACAGTCATTTACACACTACAGGCAATTTTGGGAATGCAAATTAGCCTAATTTGGATTGTGGAAGGAAACCATAGTACCTTTATATGGTAGACAGCCTTAATGCACTGTATATGCATTATACAGTATATGTGATATATGTAAATATTATAATATTTTCCCCCTCAATATCCATTATGTACATTTATTCTGTAAATTAGCCAGAATAAAAGTTTGATGGTGCACATATAGATATTTGCCCATTTCTACAAACCCAGAATTACCTGTTGAGTACAATCGAGCCGAAGTGAGTAAGTGAGTAAGTAAGTAAATGAATAAATAAAAGTGTAATAATAAAAAAAATGTTGGTTACTGAGAGTAAGGTTAGTTAATTAATTACAGTAGCTGCATTAGGGATAGAAAACTAAACTGAATTCCAAAAACACTTAATTCTTTCAATCTAATTCAACAACAAAAGAAAGAAATCAGTGATTTTACTTTTAACATTCATTTCGAGGCGGCATGGTGGCTTAGTGTTTAGCACTGGCGCCTTGCACCTCCAGGCTCCCTGTTCAATTCCTGGCCAGGTTTGATTCTCGCATCGTGTCTGTGTGCATGGAGTTTGCATGTTCTCCCTGTGCTTAGTGGGTTTCCTCCGGGTTCTACAGTTTCCTCCCACAGTTCAAAGACATGCAGATTTGGCTAAGTGGTGTTCCCAAATTGGGTGTAGCGTGTGAATGCTGAGAGGGGGCATTGGGAATAAATACAGTGGTCACCATTGGCCTTAATGGTCCCTGGTTGGACTACAGAGGTTACTAGGTGGATGGATAGATGGTCCTATAACTAGATGCTTTGTTTTGCCTCTTTTCTCTTACTTATTACTTGCAGTCAGTAGAATATGAAAACAACCCTCATCCAGTATAAAGACTTATCTAAGATTCTGGAGCTGTAAAACATTGAACAAATACTGAAAAGTAGCAATCCTCGCATTCAGTCTGTGCAAAAATCTTTTTTTAAATATATGGAAGCTTTCAGAAGACCTTCTTGAAAGATTAAAATTTCAGTTTAAACAGCAAGAGGTAGATGCCTCACTTGATTAGCCTCAATGCATTGCCTGTGTCAATCTGTTCCTTTGAGATGTTTAATATCTCTAAGGGAATGTAATTCTCAATATAGTGAACCAACAATGAAAGACAAAGTGTCAGTAGTAGACAGTCAAGAAGCATAATTAAACAATAGTAATATGTAATATGTAACAATAGAGCCATCAGCTGTCATTCATCATACATAGCCATCAGATATTATACATAGAACATAACAATTATTCCATTGTAGTTTATTCATAATAAAGCACCCACGTCAAAATCCTCATTTAACTCAACTTAGTGGTTACAGTATTTCTAATGTACTGTATGTATCCATACTCTCTGGCATACTGTAGCTTCCTGTTCAGATCACATCCTTCATGAAGAGTAATTTGTTCTGGTACCTTGTATTGAAGCTAAACAAGTGAGGTGCATTGTCGTCTTTACTACTCTCGCTGTCTTTTTATGCCCTGAAGAAAAACTCTGACCAAAAGCTCTCATGTAAAAATAGATTTTTGAACAGATTGAGTGTGCAGATGTTTGTTTCCCTCTTACTTGGGAAAAAAAAAACAGCAAATTTGTTGAAGAAAATATCAAATGCATACCAACATGGCAGCCACATTTCATATGGACATGTTTCAGCAATATTATAAAAGTTAAATGTTACAAAAACAGTGGATTCCATAGCACTTGCAAGCTAATACGAAATACTTGCAAGTTACAGTAATACTTATTGCTAGTTTAAAAAACAGTTCTTCTCAATCTACTGTTATAGATAAGGCCTTATCATCACTTACTGTATACCGCTTTATCCTGTATACAGGGTGGTAGAGGCTTGGAGCCTAACCAAGGAGACTTGGGGCATGAGGCAGGGTACACCTTGGACAGGGTGCCAATCCATCGCAGGGCACACACATACACACACTCACACAGTAATTCACACATTACTGGCAATTTAATCTGTATGTTTTTGGACTAGAAAACCGGATTACTGGGAGGAAACCCACCAAGCACAAGGAGAACATGCAACCTCCATGCACACAGACCCGAGGCGGAAATTGTACCCGGAACCTGGAGGTGCAAGGTGAGAGTGCTAACCCTTAAGCTCTAAACCGTGCCACCTGTTGTGGATAACATTTTTTACAATATTAAAATGAACATCAATATTATGATATAATGTTAAAAATTTACAATTAAATGACTCCCCTAGGCAGTGGCTTTTCTGTGAGATCAGACTGACCTAGCTGTTGGTCCCCACAGCCTTGGGTCACCAAGATCCTGTCGCCACTTTACTGCTATATAATTGGTGGTCAGTATTATTTAACTCACCTGTCAGTTGCCATATTGTTATGGCTGATCTGTGTATACTTTTAATAGAGGTCAGAAATGAAAAGGTGCAGTAATACTGTGGACTTGCACCACAAAGTCCAAAGACATGCAGATTAGGCTAATTGGCATTTTCTAATTGCCTGTAGCATCTGAATGAGTGTGTGAGTTTGCATGTGTGTGCCCTGTGATGGATTGGTACCCTGTCAAGGGTGTACCCCACCTCATGCCCAAAGTCTCCTGGTATAGGATTTAGGCTTCCCATGAGCCTGCTCAGGAAAGTGGTATAGAAAATGAATAAATGAATGAATGAATGAATGAATGATAAAGGGTGAAAAGTGATAAATAATGAAAGTGATAAAGGGCTATTTAAGCAGTATAAAAAAAATAAAATCTCTATTGAATGAGCAACAGCAATGTTATATTTCAGTGAGGTAAGGGGAGGGAACATGGGGGATGCAATCAGTGGAATCGAGAGCAGTGATAAATCTGGCTGCCTTGGCCATGTGCGTCCATTAATGTGTGGGCAGAAAGCTTTCAAATGAGCACTGAAGGAAGGGGTGGATTTGCTTGACTGTTGTCTTCAAATACCAACAATCTTCCTCTAGTATTGCCGACTCCTCCCTTAAATTTTGTTAATATATTTATACACCCTTGAGTTGTTTTAATTTTAGGAAGCTTTTTATGGTTGGGTGACAACATTTGTCTATATTTCAAATAGATCAATTTTACTAAATTAATACCATTGTCTGATCACATCACATCACATCTTTGATGGGAAATTCTGCTAGTCATGTAATTAATAATGTTTCTTTGTTTGCTATCATCTTTTTTGTGGCATAATTCAATCCTCAATGGTTTTCATGTATGCATTTCTTACCACAATTTTCTACTACTCTTCATGGGGAAAAAAAGTTATAGATTAGCACAATCTCTCCATTCTGTATCCTCTCCTTACGTAGGATGTGTATCCATGGAAACCGAGATCTGCTCATCATGTCACCCTACAGAAAAGGCTTGGGTTTTGTGTGTGTGTGTGTGTGTGTGTGTGTGTGTGTGTGTGTGTGTGTGTGTGTGTGTGTGTGTGTGTGTGTGTGTGTGTGAGCATGTGTGCACTTGTCTGTTGCTTGGGGGTGGGGGGGGTTTACATATTTGTGAATTTGTTGGCATATTACATGTTTGAGTGTGTGTGGTTGTGTTCTTGTGTGTGTGTTTTTGTTTTTATACTGGAAAGCTTTCTTCCTGTGAGAATGTGTAAGACTAACCTGTATGCTCGGTATTCTCACCATGCACTCACCGTCCAGAGAGGACTGATGTGTTCATTGCTGTGTTACCTGTCCAATTAAATTATAACAAGGCAGTTGCACTGTGTACACAGGGAACACATGCAATCTCTGTGTGCTAGAAGAAGGGAAATCTTGAGAATGATGGAAAGCATGGAAGAGAGACATCAAAGAGTTAAACAGCATAGAAACTGGCATAAATATGAGCTCAGCTGTGACACTGCGGGCTGTGTGTGTGTGTGTGTGTGTGTGTGTGTGTGTGTGTGTGTGTGGAAATGTTTATAATGTGAGAAGCCATCTGTCAGGTCCATCTTTTCTGAAAGCTCCTCACCCTAACAAGCCAATGTACACACTTTGAAAATACATAACACATACTTAGTGACAATCCTGAACCTGCCACATGTCCTGTTGCTTGGCAACCACCCAAGTGCTCGTTCTAGTGTACATCGGAGTGGATTAACTGTTGTATTTGTGTTTCTCTGCATCTGCATGTGATGATATTTGTATGAAGGTTTGAGCATGTTCTACTCATAGTTTATAGAATGGACAACATTGCTATTAGTATTAATAAAATCTGTATGAATATCAATATCAATTTTTATTTCCCCTTGTTTCCCACTGCCTACTAAGCATTTCAGAAAAGGCAAGGTGTACTGTACTAAATGTGACTTTGTGCTCTCTGCTGGAGGTTAGTGCTCATTATAAAGAAATATGTAATTTGCATTCAAAATATATAAAAGGCATTGCAGACAAAGCTGATTAACAAAGATGAATAAAATTCATCCCATCCCTTAAATACAGAGACAGTGAAAGAGAGACATTATACTTCCTTATATAAATATGGCTGTGATAAAGGCATCAAAGGTTCACTTAGCTTGGTGTTTTGGGGAAAACTAGAAATTCTTAAGGTTTCTATCTCCATTCATAAGGTTATATACAGTGGTGTGAAAAACTATTTGCCCCCTTCCTGATTTCTTATTCTTTTGCATGTTTGTCACACT